>VZRJ01002420.1:974913-1117801 GCA_013397565.1 Ptilonorhynchus violaceus
GACTCCTCCCCCTGAACAGCGGAAAGAAACATCTTGGGTGATGAACTGACCAAAACCCCCACCCTGTCTCCCTGTGCCGTTGGTGGGAAGGAGGGAGGGGTTGGGGGGAGACAAGGTGATTTTAAGGGCTTATTTTACTTCTCATTCTCTTACTCTGATCTTGTTAGTAATAAATTCACTTTATATCATTAAGTTGAGCCTGTTTTGCCCTTGAAGTGTTTTCTCCTGGTCCTTAACTCATTAACCCTTTGTTAAATCTTCTCTCCTCTGTCCAGTTGCAGAGCAGAGGAGAGTGAGTGAGTGGGCTTTTCGTGGGTGCCTGGCGTTTGGCCAGTGTCAAACCATGACAGAGGGCAGTTCAAATATCTTGTTCAGGGTCACACACCAAACAGAGAAACCCTCTCCTGGGTCTCCACACCTTTACCTGCTGCTGGCAACTGCCAGCAGCCTTGAAGGACTCACATTAACAGTTTACAAAACAACACTCTTCATTAATGAAATTGTGACAGGTTAAGGTTCGAGAATTGCCAGTGACAGTATCTGACTGCAAAAAGATATTCAAAGCAATACTAATTCAATATACCAACAGGCTCCAATCTCCAATAAAAGCTGGCTCAAGATAATCATTCAGCATGCAGAGAACACAGTTGTTACCCAAAAGGCGTCTCTATGGGGCACAAGACAGGTTTAGCCCATTGACTGATCCCAGAAGGTACACTGGACTCTTCCCCCACTTCTCCCCATTCTTATCTTACTTTTATACTCTTTTTTTATGTTTGGGTGGGGCTTGGGTGACTTTAGTCATACACCTTACTCAGTGAGTGATGGTTCTGTCTTGGGGGTGGGTATCTCAGTGCAGTACCTGAGATAACTTTGGAATGGGGACATGTGTCAGTCCAAGACTTTGCCACTGTTGCTGATTCAGCAGCAGGACATCTTCTTTTATCTCCCTTGGTTTTCAGCTGCTGTGCAGTTTATCAGCTGCAAAGTACCATTGAGTTCCCTCCTGTGCAAGGGTTTCAATAGAGCCTGTCCATGGTGGCTCCACTCAGCTCCACCCTCCATTTAGTCCCTCTTGGACTGTATTGTGTGGGGAAGGTCGGATGTGCTGACTGCCTTCCATCTAGGGAGTAGCAACTGTATTTTCCCCTTTAATTTCTGTACCATTATCTTTTTACCCTCACTCATCTTCCCACACTCTGGTCAGATTTTCCCTGTAAATAAAATAAGTAATAGTGTTTTAGAAACAGATTATACGCTGTGTTCTGTAAAACCTCTAGACAGTCACTGAATTTTGGGACAGAGAGAAGATGCCAATAAAGAGGAATGCAGGGCAGCAGCAGGAAATGTCTCAGTATTCTTTTTACACGACTTGTTAATCATGATCCATATAACGTTATTGCGTCTATTGTTGTATGCAGAATATTAAATTGAAATTTACAAATAAAACAGCATTGAAAAGTGTCTGTAGCAGCAGAGTGGATATATTTGCTCTTATACAATAAAAAAGGCTCTGGAACAACCCTTTTCCTTGCTATTCAAAATGACCAGCATTTTTTTTCTAAGTGGAGTTGCATAGTGGGCTTCTGATCATGTACAGACTAATTATAGTTAATTTTCTTGATCCTGAAAATGAAATAGCGTATTTTGTGTTTCTGTTGATGACTTTGAGAAAATTTTGAACTCAGAAATGCTAAACCATTAGTAAAATACTTTATTAGTAGTAAAAGAAGAAAAACTATAAGCTATAGAGAGAAAAAAAAAAGAAGGAAAAAGCTGCTCTAATTTGAATAGTTTTGAGTAACATGTTAATTATTTATGAAAAGTAAAACTTCAAAAGGAAAATGTCTGTAGGACTCAGAAAAGCACATGGTGTGGTGTCTGAACCTTTCTAATAATAAGAAAGCTTAGTCCAATTAGTGTTTGCTTACCAGAAGTTACAATGAACTTTAATTAGCAAAATTCTTTTTGTATTTTCTTTCTTATTTTTTCCTTTCTTTTTTAAAATTTTTATTTTTTTTCCTCAGTCTACTGAAAGTGAACAGTAAAGTACTGCAACATTAGGACATTGTAATTGGAAATTTCTCTATCCTATGACAAAAAAAAATACGAAGAGATTTAACAAACCTCATATTTTGCAAAGTTTCCCTTGAAAATAGACATATCAACCCAAAATTTCGTTTGCAGATTTTGAGTTAAGGACCAGGAAAGAAATATATTAACATGAAAAATCTGAACCTAGTACATCAAACATAGAAGATGAAATATAAATTGCTTAAATGTTCAGTCCATGTCCATTAATGCAAAATATACTATTCTGTCTCCAAAGCTTATCTTTGCTTTCAAATCCATTTTTCAACTTGAATACATTTGCTGAATTCCTATTTAACTGGCTATTGCTGTGGTATTTGGAGACTTGTTCTTTTCTGCTTTGACTTAATAAGAATATGACAGAAAACAACTCCTGGGAAAAAAGGTAGAGAAAAACTTCTCACCTTGGAATGTCAGCTGAAGTAACTCCAGTACCTACCAACACTTTACACTGGAGCGTAACACTCATACACTTTCTACTTTTCAAACCACAGACTTTTGAAAACTTACTTATGGCATACTTTCCAAAATCAAGTATGCATTCTTCCCTTCCTTGGGCTCAATGTGCCAAAAGTTGCTTGATAGAAGAGTGTTAGTTGACCTGACATAGTCGCACATACACGCCCTAGTCTATCCAATATTTTTGGGGAAAATAAATGTCTGATTTGTTGTTTTCAGGGAGGGGAGAATATGCTATGGCAAGGGGATACTGGCAAGTAACCTAGAGATTGTACAGAGCACAGTTTCAGTAATCAAAGTGCAGAGGAAATTTTAATGTACTGTAAAATATTTTAGACCTGAGAAGAAGAAAAGGGCGGAAGAAGCTGAGAGAACCTTAAGCGGTCATTTAATCTATGCTTCTGTCCCAAGAGAGAATTAGGCATAGCTACATCACTTCTGTCAGATACTCACCATCTGTTCTAAAGGGCTTTAATGACAGAGAAATCCACAGCCTCCCCAGGCAATCGATTACATTTGTTGCTATCCTTAGTGATAGAAAAATTTCTCTAGTGTCTAACCTGACATCCTGGCTGCAATTTATGTCCCTTTTTCCTTTTTCTATACATCACAGGAAATGAAAAAAAAAAAACAAGGAAAAACAAACCCCTATCCTATTTTGCTTGGCAAAACTTTTCTAAAGAAGTGATTAATTCAGTCTTCCCTTTCTCCTTTGCAAGAGTCTCTCCATATCTATTCCCATCTTTTGGAACTTTGTCACTAAACAATGTGCTTTTACTCCAGGAGAAACTTTACTGATGTTCAGTACAGGAGAAGGATAATGTTAATATGTACATCTATTCATGCAACAAAATATGAGTTGTACTACTTTTTATGCATTATGGTAGTATTGATTCATGCTTAGTTCTCAGAAATGTTTCTGCAGAACTACTACACAGTTGTTCCTTTACTTTATGGTCTGAGTACAGTTTAACATTTCTACATTTGTATTGTGTAACTGTCCTAAATGAAATAAGGGAGTTTGGTTTTTTGTTTGTTTCTTTTATCCCTTATCTCTGATTTTTCTTTTTAAGATTGTGCGTTTCTAACCTTTTATTTCAGCCCATATGAACAGCCCTAAAGTTTGACATTATCTAAATTTAGTCCTGAACTCTCTGTTCTGTTGGACAGATTATTTAAAGAAATCATCTATTACCAGACTAAGAATCAACTCATAAATCCTTCAGTTTTTCTGAACCTCCAGTAAATCAATATGGTTACAAAGAGCTCTGTACCTGCACTGTAGTTTTTCTCAAGACGTTGTTTCCTTAAATGGCTCTTGAACTTATTACCTGAATTTCAAAAGTTGTACTCGAGACAAGACTGAACATTCCTGACTTCTCTTTGACATACAAGGCCAGTTAAAATGTCAAAAATGAATTAAATTTGTTTGTCAAAAACTGTTCCTGACAGATCTATGCTGACTATTATTTTTCTTTTATCTTCCAAGTGCTTTTCAAATACTTTGGTTTTTTTTTTTTCATTATCTGTCACCTGTTTTTTGGTATAATGCATACAATTATAAATTTACATGAAACTTTAATGCAAGATACATACTAATTACAAGAAAGGAAACAGAACACATGGAATGTATGTAATATTTACATTTAATATGCAATATGTAATTTAATGTAATATAATTTAATTTAATATGTAATGTTTAAGAACTGTGCATTCTGTAATTGCATCTATCTGCATGTTATTTACTGTAAGGTTTTTTTTAGTAAATTATCTAAATGTCTGCTTTATTTAGGCATTGTAATTGTCTTGCAAATCTGAGAAAAAAGTCCAATAAAAGTTCAAGGGTTTTTCTTGCAGCCATTCAAATACCATGTGAACTAAATTCTAGTGAGTTCAAATAGAAACAAATAGCTTTTGAAGTCACATGAATTTTCTTTCCTTTTCCTAATTCCTGAGAAATTTGCCAATCCATTACATTATAGACATGACTCTCTTCTCCTTATCAAAATGGTGCAGGTTTTTTTCTTAAGTTTTAGACTTTTAATCTGATTTGAAGAACTTGAATTTGAAAATATTTCAATCACTAGAGAATTTTTCTCTTCATCATGAAATTTTCGTAGGTAGGTTGGTAAACCATAGTGAGACACAGAAAGTGTGTATTTGTGTATGGATAGGTACATGTGTGAGTATTGTGTTAATGAAAGAATTTTTGTAATTTTTTTTAATGTCCTTACAATTTTAAATTGTTTAGATTCATAAATTTAGTGTAAAGGAAGAGCTACCTGTCCAATTTTTACTTTACCTTGAAGTAAAATGAATTAAATATGATCCTATGTTTTGGTTGTTCTTTCACTGTCAAATTTCTTTGACAGAAACCTTTAGTAAGAATTATGACATCTGACTATTATTGTATTCTTACCCTGACTTTTATGTCATTCTTAGTATAGTAACCTCTAAGTCATAGTTCATGCTGTCTCTGATATTTCCTAGTAACAGTTTAAGTTCAATTTCCAGGTGTCCTATTCAGCTTGTAGGGGAAGGAGAGAGGTGAATAAAAATTTCGGATATGTATAAGACACTTAATTTTCAACATTCTTTTGCTCCTCTGGGTCTCTCAAATACTGTAGGACTGTACTTCCTGTGGAATTTGTCCGTAAATCAGAAGGAACTGCTAGCATATGACTGTAATGACTAAAAGAAGTCACTAGAGGTAAAGTGTCCAAACTGCTGCTCATCCTAGTACACAAAAAAACACCAAAAAAAAGCCCCACAAAACCCCCAAAACCTTTCAAAGGACTATTAATATAATTTCTCATTGATGTTAGGAGGTAAATTGATTCCCACTATAGCTTTACTAAAATTTTTATCTCTATGTTCTCAATGCACTCTCACTTTTGATGTGTGCATATAGTATTAGACACTGAAAGGACAGATATTACAAAAGCATGCCTATTATAAAATTAATCATCCAACTCGCTTACATACACTACTATTAACTCATAATTTACAGCCTGACCAAACTGTCTGACCAACTGTCCCAAGCTGGTTTTGCTTATGGAAATGTTGCTAGCTTTTTCTTGCCCCGTCGCATTTCTGAGAAACCTAATCAACATGTCTCTTCTCTTACGATGTGCTGTTTAGAGGATTACTATCTCAAGGGTTTATAAGTTCTCTGTGGTCAATTAGGTACACTTTGGACCTTGGCTTGCACGGTATTGGATCAATGGTATCCCAAGTCAGTCAAAACTTTGAGACAGAGCTCCTGCCTGCTACTTTTCATAAGTAATAGATCAGCAGAAATCAGAATTTTTGAGCCCTTAGTGCAATTTGTTTTACTGAAACACATATACAAATTAGAACAGGATAGACCTGTCAATAGGAAAAACAGCACTGTTGTGTAAGAGAAATTAAATGCCAGGCTACTTTTGCCTGTCATTTAATAATGGAGATACTGGAGAGACATTATCTCCTATGTTCCTCCAAGAATGGCCCAGATTCTTGAGTTGAAACAGCTACCAGTAGTCCTTGAGGTGGGTATAGCAAAATGTACTCCTTTCCAACTCAAAGACTTGACTTTGAACATGCTTTCTGCGTCATATTTTGAGCTCAGGTCTAAATCTTGTTTCAGGCTCCCAAAGGACTGCTTTTACATCCCTGCCTGCCTCCGTCCACAACAAAGAAACTGTTCCAATTTTTTCATGCTTGGTGGCTCATAAGGAAGCATTATCTTCCCCTTCAAATACATGACCTCGAGTGGAAGAAAACAGTAGATGTATTTCTGATTGTGGAGATGATGTAAATAAATTATAAAAAATTAATATTTAATAATTTGCAAATCTCTGCCTAACAAGTTTGTTTAAGATGAGAGAGAAGAATTTTTATAATTATGTCAACATTGTCATAGCTTTTTAATCACCATTTAGAATCCCTGCTTTAGGAAGTGGAGGGTGTTTTATGAATCTCTAACCCTTTGCACAGGTATTTTTAATGTATCCAATACATTTGAAAATAAGATAATAAAGTTGTATTTGGATATTTTTCTTGGAAGTAGCTAACAAATGGGAAACAGGCACAGTTCAAGTGTTTGCCGTGGAAATATTTTAATAACGTGGTTTATAAACAACATTTTGCAGAATTGCCACGTGGACAATGACTTCAGTTTATCCTCCTTTTCAGTTGTTATCTGAAATCACATTTTGACACGTTAGAGCTTCAAGAAAAATAAAAATATCTCCTCCATCTCCTCCTTTGTCTGTGTTTCAAAAGTACAATTAGACAAACATATTTAAGAACATTACTTACCCAAGAATCAGTTCTGTGACTTAGAATGAAAGACACCATTGATTTGTAACGCAAAGGGATATGAAAACTTGATGCTGCTAAAATAAGTTAATTTTATAATTTTACACCCAAAATATTTATTAGAAGCTTAGTTTTAGTGTATTTTAGGAAATACTTTATGTTAAATCATTACACAGATCCACCTGGAAAACATGAGATCTCTTTTTCTCAGTTTTTGGTTGTTTATTTAATGCAATAATACTGGGCAAATATAGAAGCTCTGTGAAACTTAAATAATAGCTGCAAAATATATCAAAGAAGACATAATCAAATTTTAACTCTCCAGTGTTCTTTCTGAAAATCTGGGGTAAAAATGCACATTAAATTTTTAACCACATTTTATTTTATATTTAGAAGCTATTCAAGGGATATTGTGAATTGTGCCTTGTACAGGAATTTTCACAAAGGAGTCTGTAATGGCAATTTATAAATGGATTTCAATTGTGTTGTAATAAATCTAGGAATTACAGCTTCACCAGAAGCTAAAAATGAGAAGTTTTCTTGAAAAGAATGAGAACACCTAATATTTCTTTAATTTGACTACCTTCATACACACACATACACAAAATAGTAATTTAAAAGAAATCACAAAACTAATTGGATTAAAGAATGTAAATGACTGGAGGCAGGAGGTGTAACCATAATGAGTTTATGGGGGGGTTTCATTATTTTTGTGTGACATTATAACAAGCAAGACTAGAGTAAATTAAGACTTACTAGGAGATTCAGTGATTGAAAATACTGCCCCATGGCAGGGTTTTCCTAGAAGTTAGTTTTGTTTTCATGAGTGCAAATCTGTCTAAACTAAGTCTCGTGCCTCATGAGAAGTTAAAGTCTCTTGTGCTTTCAGTTGTCTTTCTTCCTTTAAGTGAGGATCATCCTATATTTTTCTTCTTTGTCCCATTCTACCCTTTCACCATAACATTTCAGGTCTTCGTACATCTATAGTGCAATTATAAATCTATCAATATTCTTTGCAAGCAAACCATCAAGAGCTCCTGATTAAACCCAAAATTAAAAAACAAATTTGAAAAGAGTGAGATCTTAGAATTTAGTATTTCTATGCAAGTTTTATACAGAGCAAGGTAGTAGATCTTTGGTTATACTTTAAATCTAAACCACATTAGCTGAAATGCATCTTCCAGATCCACTTTTAGAAAAATCCATCTTCTCTTTGAGAACTCATGAGCAGTGGGAAAAGAGCCCTTTCTGATCTTTCCAGAGCGCCAGCTTTAAGTGACATGGTTTTGCTGTTGCTATCAATTCAGTTATACATGCTTCCATAAAAAGCAGAAGAAATCCAGACATGTCAGAGTCTGGATCAACAGGGACCATAAACAGGGGCAAGCATAGGCTGTGGCTGGACAGGAAACTGTCATTTTCATAATGTATCTCAGGCAGGGACTCAAGGCAAAATGCTGAGCTGAAAAGGGGCTCCTCATCTGGTGGAAACGAGACCGCAGTGGTGTTGTCTCCCGTGGGTGAAGACTGCAGGTGGGGGCATGTCAGGGCCATTAAGGCCTGTTAGTGCACTAGAGACCCTGACGGTTCTGAGATTCACTTCAATGCAAAGTGCAGAATATCCCGCCAGTATGTTATCATCTATCCACTTTTAAATCAAATTTATTTGGCTCAGTAATTTTCTGCAAAATGGATATTCTGCAAAATATTAGTGGTGCTTGTTAATTTTTAGTGCCATTGAAATCCTATTATTGTGTTCCAAGACAGAGAACAAAACCTTCCAGAATATTCTGTCTCTGTGACACATTGCATATGACCTTTCATTTGCCCCAGACACTGGAGTGTTTAGTCTGTTCGCCTGTCACCTAAGGTCCTTGAGTTTCACCTGGCTAGTTTCTACCAGGTCTCCAAACTTGAATTGTTACAGTTTCCAGGAAATCAAATTGTGCTGGTTTTTTGGCAGGAAATCAAGGCTATGAGTTATGCCAGAGAGAGAGGTGTTCAAATGCTGGAATTTTAAATGCTTAGTACAGGGAGTATGTTCTCCCTGTATTTCCTTACCTATTGTAGTATTTCACAGAAAAGCAAGATACACTCAAGCACACAAAAATGATATAGTAACCAGAGAACATTTTAATTTCACTAGTTAGAAAAATCTAATAAAAGCTGATAAGTATCTCCTCAGAACTCACCCATGGGTAACACAGCCTTGAAGATATCCAGGTCAAGCCTATCAGAAGGTATTTTGGCCTATCTTCCACATGCTCCTAGTAAAGTAATTAGAAAAACAAGCCAGCACATAGAGGGCCTAAGTTCAAATTCTTTCTCTGCCAAAGGTAATTTGGGGTCTTGGGTCCCTACTTTCCAGAAGATTCAGCAAAACATTGAGTTTTGGGATGTTTTCAGTAGGGGCTTCCTGTCTCTCACACTGAGGTTATTTTGCTTTTAGTGGATCAATTTAAATTATTTCATCTAGGTAAATAAAGACTCATTTCTGGAGGTTAAGGCAGACTTACAAGGGGAGAATCAAGTTGTATCTAGTCAACACATAAATCTCCTAACAGAAGCACATCAGTGTTAAAAAATTGTTTTAATATTAAACTATCCTCCTAGATGTAGGCAAAGGCAATGCTAAACAGGCCTAAAGGTATGATGTCTGATTGTTACAGATGTGCAAATGAAGAAATAAGAACTTGAGTATGTCTCCCTGTTGCTGTCGAGACGAACACAAACTCACGAGAGTCGGGGAAGAAGGAGAAAGAAAAAAGAGTCTTTATTTCAGCTACACACATCCTTTTATAAGCTTTGAGAATGTTATGATTCGCATCACCTGTTAATTGGCTATTGAATCAATACAATACACCCATTGGCTACATTAACTACAACATTCTATTATTATCAAAACAACAAGGCAAAAAACACCAGGTGCAAGGTTGCTGTTAAATTCTTTCCCTATGTTTACAGTTCTAGCTCTTGTTTCTCACGGGTAGAAGCGTACTGTACTAAGATCTATTTCGGAGCTAGCAAGGCTGGTAGGCCTGCTATACTTCTCCACATCTCCCAAGCAGCAAGATGAACAACTAATGAGCAAGATGTTTGTACTTCAAAGGATGAATGAGAACATCTAGTTACTCTGATATCAAAAAGTCCCAAAACATCTTTCAAAGGACCATGCAGTATGAACTAGTATGAACTGAACATATACCACAACTCTTAACAGGAGCTGAGTTCTGTGCTTAGCATATGGTTATGTGTAATTAATAATACTTCCTTGGCAGAAAATTATATGCAGTAGGAAGAGGCACAGCAAAGTGCATGAGGTAGCAATGTAGCGGATAAAGAGTGGAATTATAGTTTGAATTCCTGGATTGAAATCTCTAGACTGTTGACTTCACTGCATAATTGTGTTAAACAAGTAATTGTTTTCTACTGCTTTACCACACAAAAAAAACCACCAAAGCTTGAAGATCAAACTCAGCATCAAGCCAACCTTCGTGCTGGCAAAAACATAAGTGGCTTTAGTTCTTCAAAAAATTCAGGAACAGGAACAAACAGTGGAAGCTTTTGAATCCTATTTGCCAATAGTGAACCAGGAGTCTCTGGAGGTACAACAGAACACGAATCATCAAAACCAGACAGTAGCAGGAACAGAGATTAAGAGTAACCAAAATACATTAAAAGAATTTATTTTAAGGCTGTAGTTGTCTAAATTCCAGCTTCATGCTCTTGGAAATGATCATGCTTTTGATGGGTGTCTTTCCCACCTGTTTATTTAGAGAACATGTCGTTCTCCTACTCTCTCTTTTTAGACTTGTTTTACAGCTTCTGTGTCACTGGGGTGTGCTTTCTTTTCAACCTTGACATTTCTGAGTATTCTTTAAAAGCAAAAAGAAATACCAGAGAGACAATTTCTTTATGGTTTTGACAATGCCATTTACAGAGATAAGATCTGTCTTTTCAAGGAATCAAGGAAAGAGTTTTCCCATTTTTTTCATAATCATGTTCAGGGTTCATGATGAGGAAGCTACCTCTGACATCCTCACCATTTTTTCAGATATTTTGACATAAATGATAGAAGACTGCTTGCATTCTTGGTTCACGTTATACAACACTGCATATGACTGTGTTGGAAATATGTTGTCTTACTATCTCTTAATTCTGGTGTAGGAAATTCTGCAACAGTACTTTATCTTACTCATAATTTATTGTCTCACTAATCATCAGCAATCAAGTCACACCAGGCATTAACTGATATAATTACTTAGATGACTGACAATAATTTCTATTCTTTTTCATGTTCCCGTCAAGAAAATAAAGGAAAACTCTCTCTCTCCTCTCTTTTTTTTATTTCTCTTCCTCACATTCATTGTTGAATAAAATCCATATTATTGACTTCAGCATATGAACTCATTTGCACCTTAACTTGGGCAGAGGCATCCCTAAATAATAGGATCTAAACAACCTCATAAACAATTTATTGGTTCACGTTAAACAGGGAAGCTCCTACCCTTTGACTACTTTGTATCTCTTCACAACATTAACCTAAGGAATCTGAAAATTCTTGGCCATCACAAAGCTGAATCTGTCTTCGAGCTGCTTTAGAATCGAATATTGGCAAAATGCACAACTCTTCTGCAGAATTTGTTATGAAGGCAAAATCTCTAGTAGGGAAACCAGCCCACTTACATTCCAGCCAAGGCATTCCAGGCTGTTGCTTGGTTGGGGTGACCCTTTAGCCTGTTTTACCAGTAATTTGAAATTTTATTTTTTCCTCAGAAATGCAGATGAAGATTCACTCATGTAGTTAAATGTCTTTGTTCAACAAGTGGCTGCAAAAAATTTGTTACTCTTGAAAGATCCAACATCCCTATTACCTCTCCTCTGTATGCACATTCGGATATGGGTTTCTATTTTTCTTGGTAAAGAACAAGTATTAAGAGAAATCTGTTGATCTCAAAGAACTTTAACTTATGGACTTCAAAAAATTAGATAGGCTGAACTGAGGACTGCCAGCGAATCAGTCACATTAATTCTCATTTTCTGTAAGAACCAACTCAAACTAACTGACATACAGGTCTTTTTGGGTGTAATTCTTCTCTCCTTTTCTAAATATTGAAACTACAGCAGACTTTTGGAATTTTTCATTTTCCAAGAGTTACAGGAGACATAAAATCATAGAATATTCTGAGTTGGAAAGGACCCACAAGTATCATGAAAGTCTAACTCCTGGTCCTGCACAGGTCAGCCCCACGAATCCCACCCTGGGCCGAAGAGCTCATTTAGAGGAGCATTGCCCAAATGCTCCTCTAAATGCCCCTTGAACTCCAATTCTATGATTCCTCCTCATTCCTGCAAAACATCTGTAATTTTCTGAAGTATCTTCAGCCATGGTCTGTCTGTGGAAGTGAATTTTCCCTTCAGTCCTTGTGTTTGCGTAATTCAGAATTTGCTGCCTGTCTGTAATGAGTTTTGCCTGGGTATCAGTTGCAAACTCTTACATCCTGTAATAACAGGACTGAAGGCACTGCAGTCCCCGCACTTGGTAGAGGTGACAGCCCAATCAACAGCAATCAGCCAGAAGGACACAGAAAGACAACATTCACCTTGCAGGAACACCCTGCAAAGTGTCTGTGTTCATGTCACAGCCTAACAAACAGAAGGTAACTCAGTGCAAAACACACAAGCTCCTTTTCTCCAGGGAAAGTTCCATCTTCTAATCGTATATAAACAGATAATAAAAGTTGAAACACAATAAGGTAAAACTACCCAGTTCATAGTATCCTCTCCTACAGACTTCAATTTAAAAATCCCAAAGAAAAGACACTTTTCTTCTTCAGGCAGCTCCTGTTCCACCCCTGGGTGACCTGTTTGAGACTGTTAATATCTTTTTTGCTAAGGTCAGGACAAAGCAAAGCTCTGTTGTTGCTTTTCCCCAGTGTTTTGTAGCGTGGGATGCTTTAACCAGTTTTGAGTTGCCGCCCAAGAAAAACTACTTTTACCACTAAAAACTAATGAACAGCAAAAGAGAAGCAAAACCTAGTTGAGCAAAAGTCTTATCAGTATGTTTCTGACAATGCCGTGGTGCTTCAGTAGATGGTGTCCAGGGCCAGGCTGAGGTGGATCCAGCAGAGCCAGAGGTCCAGAGCAGCTGGAGGCCCCAGCCTTGGGAACACAAGCCTCATACCTTTTGCAACATGAGTTCACCAATCCATCTCATCACCTTCTGTAAATTTCAACTGAGAAAAGGTAGGATTTCCTTTTCTAAAGTGTGTTCCTCCATCCTGTTTTCTTATGTTTTTACAAAGCTACTGAAATTGGTTTTTTGGATGAAGACTATTTTACCCAGTACTGTACACTGTACTACAGTGGTACATGCAGGTTTTGCTTTTTGGTGTTCAATTTGTGTTGTTTTTTTCCAGGGCACTGTCTTTTTATATGCAGAAAAAGTATCCCTATTAATTATGGAAGGCAGAGAAGTAAGTTTTTGCTGTCACGCTGGAGGACACCAACAAGGAGAGTTTGAACTCTTGTGCTGAAATGCTCTAGCAGAGCACCTCTGACAGCTTCACTTCATTTTCCTCAGGATGGCACTCAAAGTCAGGTCTGAATAGGTAAGAGCTGCTGTCATGGGTACTTGCCTTCCTCACGTGTTTCATAATAGAGCATAATGAGCTGTGGCTGAGCGGGCAATAGACACAATCCCCTGGGTATAATAAAGCAGGCCCAACAGGTCAAGAAAAGAAAGAAGAGACTGTGGTGAGCCTAGATGCTGGCCACAGATCAACAAATGGCAAAAGAATGATGGCTTAGCATTGTGGAAACTTATACTGTGATATTATCATGGACTGATTCGACTGGCGGCTTGGGCTGACATCTGCCTATAGAAGCCCTCAGTAGTAAAAACTGGTGGAATATCATTACTTTGCTGACCAACACCATGTAGAAAAATTGCCTGAGGTGAAGCAACTTCGCATTGGTGCCAAGCCACGGCCCAGAGCCTGACACTGAGACTGTCTGCAGAAAGTGTTGCGGTTTCCCCAGATTCAACAACGCCAAGTCTTTGGAGAGGTGGATAGAGCAGTTCTCGGTTACTGCAGGTGGGAGAGTGCAAAGATTTTTCCTGATGCAGGTGGTCACTTGGACCACTTAATAAGTTAAGCTTAACAGTGTCATGGTTACCCGATGTTAATGTTTCTCTTCAGTTAGTTTTACTATATTTGTTTTGAAAAGAAAAAAGGTATTTTTTAAAACCCTTATATGTTCCCTTTAAAAGGAACCTTCTATGACAGAGCTGGTGTCTTCTGAGGTCCAGGCTGGGTACAAAGTTACTACTGTTCTTCATGGTTTGCAAGTTTGCTGTTTCAAGGCTTCCTTTCTAGGTTAGGTTACCTTTTCAATATATTGGTGTTTTATCTCATCCTCCTTTCCACTCTCTTCAGCAAGTCATAAATATTTATGAATTGTGACTCCTGAGGAAGATACAGACAAAATCCCTGGCATCTAAAAATGGATTTCAATGGAAGTTACATGCTCATGATTCTTCCTATTTAGTCTATTGGGAACTGGGTTGTTATTAACACTTAAAAACATATGTCAACAAAGGGCTAAATCATCTCTGTGTATTCTATTTTTAAGTAAGTATACAATAACAGAGTAATTCAGGTATCAACAAAAGTTGGGGGAAGAAAAATTTCCTTTCTAGACATTCTGCTGGTAATTTTTCAAACATTAAGAAATATTTCCATTTAAATTCATTAATGGACTGTAATAAAATAAACAGTAAAATTCTCTTGAGAAAATCAGAGCTGCATTATAAATCCTGACTGAGTTGGAAGGAATGGAACTTCTTTTTACTCTAGCCATGCTCTAAATCAGCACACCACAAAAGATATTTTTACGTCATAAAATTTCTTCCTGAAAGGCCCTGTCTCAAAAATTTGTGGAGAACAGTTTTTCAAGTGGCAGACAGTTCCATTTTTTCTGAGACTTCTAAATGTGTCACCCTGGATTTGGGAATTCCTTTACCTCAAAAGAACTTACACAGGGAAAAGGAAAAAGTATTTGAGATTAAATTAGGTAAATTGCTAAGGATAAGGACAGTTCATTATCTCTCTAGAAATGGAAAACTATAGCTTTATATAATCTTGATCATCTCCTACACAGCAAGAAAAATGTGCCAGTAGGTTAGCAACTGAATAGTGAAAGGTAGTAGGTACAATTTTACAGTGCTTCCTTGGAAGAATAGCCCAGTTCTGCAACAGTTTTTTAACTCACAGCTCTTGTTACTTCACATTTTATAATTTTCTTCACAAACTTTACAGGAAGAAAGTCTGCTTAATAATTTCTGAAGCCATCTTGGTCAGGCATGAGGTCTTTGATTCTGGTGTTGTCTATGCAAGTCCAGGAGCTGGAGTATATGGTCCTTGTTTGTCAATGTCACTAGTGAGTTTATACACCTGTTCAGTACTTGTTTTTTTCAATTTTTTGGCTTAAAGCCTTTTTAGTTATTCTTCCCAGCTATTCCATGGACTTGACAACATTTACCATCCCTCTGTCTATTGTCTGCTATTTTACATGTAGCTGGTTTCTTAATAGGGAAGAGAAAAAATTAATAAACCAAATGGCTTTCTGGGAAATATTACATACATAGCATATCAAATGAAGTCACAGAAATGCCACAGTAAAAACGAAGACATAAGCTATAGTTATTGAAGTTAAGGCAATTTGTCCTTGGAAATAAAATTATTTTGTGCTATTTCATATTTGCAATATGAGCTTATATTCCTAAGTGTAGCATCGAACTCCAGGGCGCACAGGTATCAAAACTACCTTTAGAGCAGAGTATCAAAACACTTCTTCAAAGATGTTTTTTATACAATATGAACCTCACCATTTTCTATGTCACTTCTTAACTCTTACATGGCTAGTGTGTGTTAGAATATTGAATTGTGTCAACTCTTGACCAAGATTTTCAGTGGTACAAATATAATATTAGCCCTTACTCTTTTTATTATTATTGTGGTTATTATTTTGATTTACATTTTCTTGTAGCTTACTAAACCAAAAATAAATCTAGCAACAGCCCTAGTACTCTCTCTCTCTTTTTTTTACGTCTTTCTAACAGATAGGTTACTGTAGTTTCATGGGTAAAACAGGAAACTTTATACTTATACTTAGATTCATTTACTTATCTTACACAAGAGTCTTGGAATCCATCATCCTAAACAACACATACTCTAATAACTGGTAGCTGGACTGGGGAAAGTACCTAAGTACAAGGTTGTTGGAAAGACAGATCTGCACTAATGAGACAGTTCAGGATCTACCATTCTAGAAAGGATAGATGCAAAGATTTTCATATTTTGGACCAACCCTGGAACCCATTACTTTCACCATATGCTAATTTCTCATTCAATTAAAACATTACTGAAAAAAGGTACAACTTCAAGGCCAGTGTGGGTAAGTTATTCACTTTCTTTCCTGAAGTGTGAAGTTGTTTCTGGGTACTCTGCCACCACTGAGCCAGGCTTACTATAGTAGTAAATACCCAACAAGTTAGTACAAGTACCTTACTGGTACCTTGGAGTACCAGTAACTTACTATGTGGTACTTTCTGCTGAAAACCAAATTACCATTTCTGTCCAAGGGTATCAGGTTAGGCTGCCACATGGTGGATTAAGAGATCTCATTAAGTGTGGACAATATTTGAATTTGAAAGTCTTTCAGTAGATACTGTACACTGTTTATTAACCTAATAAAAGATAAATAGCAAAAGAGAGCCTGAAGTTTCTACGCCATTGAAAACAACAGATTTAGAAATTGCTCACATTGTCTTAATGGTATTTGTTGAAGATAAGACAGAGAAATCAAACCCTTTGATTCATGGATTGAGAGGCTGCCAGCAAAGGGCAGAAGTTCCTCCTCATCTCCATTTGTAACTAGTCAAATAAACAATATTTGTTTCTTTCATTTCCTCAGAAGTGTTATATATTGATCCCAGCTAGAAGCAGGGCATCAGAAAAGATGTTATGAATGGCATTAGGCCATCTAGCATGTCTGATAACTCATGATAATAATAAGTTTTGCCTCTTAGGTTTCAGAGTCAGACCAAGACTTTGAAAATGCTTCCCTGACTTCAGGGAGGCCAGCATGGATCATGTGGGCTCACCTCATTATTTACTTCTTGCCATTTCAGAAACTCCAGATGTTGGCAGCTTCTTTGTCCTCCACATCTAGGTTTGGATTTTGTTTTGAATTTTTTTTGTATTATTCCCTCCTGCATCACCTGAAAACTCCTAATCTTAATATATGTTTGTTGCCAGTCACAAGCTTGATTTATTGTTCTATTGTAGTTTGGACTGCTGAGTACCTGAGATTATTTTACTGGTAGGATTCAAATGTCAATTTTCCCTTGAAAAATGTTTTATTAAAAGGCAATGACAAAAGATTTTCCAACAAGAGGAGGAATGGCTAACGGTAATAAAAGATGAGGTTTTCAACTACACTAAAGCTGAATGGAAAACGAAGAATATAAAAAACCACTTTGCATTTTTACATAGCGGGAATTTGTTGTGACTAAGAAAAGACAAAGCAGGTCCTGAACTGGGAAGCAATTCTATATGGATGGATTCCAAAGGAATGGATTTTTTGCTGATGGATTTAATAGAAATTAAATTAGGAGAATTAGATGGATATAAACAGGCAAAGATTCAGTGAAATCACAGTTGTCTTCAGGTCTCCCTCTTATAGCAAAACAAAAAGACATAATGACTGCAGTTAAAACATCTGGGTGTTAAATTTCAAGCAGAGTCTAAGAGTGCTTTGTGGTGAAGACACTCAGCAAGGGATATCAGCATTATAGAAATAAGGGCCTGAGAGATGGAATATTAAAAAAATTAGTTTAGTAAAATTGCTGTCCACTGTACAGTGAGGATCTCTTGGACTGCTGAGTATGACATCAGGATCCTAAAAAGGAAACAGATTTAGAATGCCATTTCATTTCTAAAAAGTCGCAAATACTTGGAAAGCTCTATAGAGATAGGACTGGGATGGAGTCATGAGACCGTATCATCTGTCCTGCTGTGTACAAAGAAGAAAGAACATCATCTATCAAAAGAAATGGATGTGTTATTGCCATTCTTTATTGGGAGGTTGAAATAGTCTGTTTCCCAAGAGTGTTAGGACTCAGTAGGATCTGTTACATATTCTCCTCCACGGATTCCTAAAGTACAACGTAGTAGTTTAGAGATTAACGGACTTCTACGTGGAAGCTTGATTCTCTGTTTCAACAGACTTACTCAGACACTTTCTGGGTACTTTTCATGAAGGGGGGTTGGTTAGCCTATGCTCACTGACCATGTGGTTCACGCCTTTCAGAATAATAGGTGCTTTTATTTTGGCAAATATAAGAATTTCTAATATACAAGCTAAAATAAGAAACCCTAAAGCCCTTTTTATTTTCTGTACTGTAGAAAACAAAAACATTAATGAAAAATGAAAATGCTGTTGCATTAAATCAAGAAAAGGCAAAATAATGGCCTCTCAAATTTAGAAATAAAATTAATACATGAAGAAAGATATCTTTGCCCTCCAAATGGGTATTACACATTAAAAGAAATATAAATTGAAAGAAAAATGAAGATCAGAAGGTATGACATAAAGATTTTTCTAACCTTCATAGGCAGATCTGCTCTCAGTTCAATTCTGTTTGTCAAGACAGGTATGAAGTCAGCCTTTCCACCCCTATAATGCCATTGTGACAACACTGTGTCTGTATTCATAGCAACACTCTAAAGATTTGCAGTTTTAAACTATATTGAAACTATTTTCCAATGAATTTTATTTCTCTCTGCTTCACAAGTCTGTTTTCTTTAAAAATACCTTAAATTCTATACACAGGGATTTTTTTTAATTGATCTAAAACATTTTAACTTCTGTCATTTAAGTAAAGAATGGAAACTACTTGAACTTGAGCCAAACTTTAGCTCTTTTCAATGGTCTTTTAGAATAAACATATTTTTTAGCACTCTCGTGTTAATTTGATAATTTTCATGTGCTCTAAATTATAGTCTCCTACTAGCAACTATGAACAAAAAGCTTGTTTTCTTTTCCAAACACGGCATGGTCTTTCAAAATAGCAGGCAGAGTCAGCAATTCCTTGGGGAATTATTCTCTGCAGGGAAGGTAGCGGAAGTAGTGATGTAAAGAATGTAAAAAACTGGGATAAAGCAAAAGAATGCAAACAGGATATGTAATGTAGATGTAAGCTGTTCCACAAATAGTCACGTAGAAAAAAAAAACATAATGAGAAACTGCGTATGTCAAACCTAGCAAAAGCAAAAGATCTTAAAAAATGGTATAAGACTCAAAAATGGGAAATGAGGCTGACAACAGTTCATGGGAAAAGATTCAAGCAGAAACTTGCCAATCTACAAGGCTATGACATTTTAAAAATTGTGCTGTAAAAGCACAAGCTAGATGCTGAAGGTGGAAAAATCCCCACTGTGACTGTAGACTAATGGATTTTGGACTTATTTTGCTGAGGAAATAAATGTTGTATGCCATATTCATTACTGTGTGCCACTTAATTAACTATGAACATAATCATTAAGCAGCTTCTAGACTGTCCATGTCCATTATATAATACATGTGCATGCATAGAGATATATTTTGACTTAGGATTAACAGCTTTCAATTAAACTTTTCTCCACTCCCCTCAAAATATGTGCTAGAGTAGAGCAGTACTGTGTGAAAAAAAGTTTAGCAAGAATCAGTGACTCAAAGTTTATGTATGTAGGACCCAAGCAGATATATAGTACATCTTAAACACAATTAATTATTCTGAATAGCTAAAAGACAGCTTCTGAACTTCATATATTTTTGTTTCAAAATAAGGTTTAATGCTATTAAACATCTCATTTCAAGCAGATTTCCTTTTGTATTTTTCTTTCCTGACAATTCCAACCTAATCTCAAATGGGAAAAAAAATCTGTCCACTTAAACAGGAAGAAGAACTAGAACTTGTTTGCCTTAATGGCAGTTCAAATCAGCATACTCTAAGGAAATACTAATTTTTATGCACATACTGTTTATTACATCTTAGATGCAATTTAAGAATGACCAGGAAATAATTTCACACTACCTGCTATGGTGTCACCAAGCATAAAACCAGGCTATCTTAGAGTCAAAGAACAAATTGCTAGTTAACAAAAGGTTATACTATAATGACAAAAAGTGAAAGGGAATCATGACTGCCATGATAACACTTTTAATTTCTCATCACACCTTCTCTCTCAAATGAAGTTTAAAAACCATTTTTTTACTTGTGAAAGTATGGCAGGCTCTCTTAAATACATAATTTGGTGTATTTTCACACACTAAAATATCCAAAGGCAAACAATGGTTTTAATATAAAAGGAAAAGAAATAACAGGCCTAGATTTCTATCTTTCATCCCATTCCTACTGTCAGCCCTGACTCTATGACAAAATTTGTGTTGGTTTCCAAAATACGTCCAATATTCGTTGGAAATAAAATTGTCTGACAATGGTTTATACCTGGGGTCCTACTCCACACTTGTGAGCACCTGTTCTCCAGCTGTACAGTTTGGGAAAGTGAACATATGTAGTTTGTTATTAAATAAAATTCACAGGTCTTCTTCCTCTTGCTGGCACCAGTTATTATTTCTACCAATTTCCTTTTGAAGAAGCAAGTACTCATGTCTTGTATAAACAGGTCACAGACTACAAAAATGAGAAGCCATTCAGAATAGAAAAAAATTGATGAAAAGTAAACAAAAGATCACTTCAGATCTTCTTTTGCTTAATTTTTTTCTCCCATTGAAAAATGTGTCAACTGAACGAGGATGATGCTTTAAAAATTGCCTCATCTATAGCCATTCCTCTCGTATTTCTTTTCCACTACATTTGAAAAAAAATTTTAAAAATTATCATTTTTTATCATCCCATTTGACTCTTTAAGCACTTATAAATACCATTTAATGGCAGGTCAAAGATTACCTCTCTGTACGCGGAATTGATTTTCCTTATTCATCTTGTGGTTTTGTTTGCTTGGAACATTTTTTTTTCCCCTTCACTTATAAGAGCAAAGCTAGGGAATAGTTATTTTCTCCTGTTATTACTAAGAAAAGGTTAAGGAAGTATTCTTCAATATATTTGTGCAGATGAGTCTTGGTCGAAGTTTATATCCAATGTAACCTATTAGAATTAAATGAGATTTTTTTTCCTTCTGCACCAAAGACCTGACATTTTATCTATGTGCCCAGTGGGTTTAATGCATATCCTTCTTTTTTATAACCACTGAGTTCCACGCAGATCCTCTGTGTTTTCCCAGTGATATAAAGTGTCCTTTTGTTTCTTTTTCAATCTTGGTTATAGCGAAGTAAAACTTTACTAATGCTCAGTCACACCATTACAGAAACAGTACACAAAGGCAAAACTCTCCCAACACAGTGGAAACTCCCATAGAAGAAAGTCAGTCTCTCAACACTTACATGAACACCAGTACTAATACTAATGCTAATAATCATCATCGTCATCATAATCGTCATCATCATCATTATCATCATCATCAATATTAAGTTTTATTATATATAAATAGCTGTATGGTAAGTAGCTGTGTCTTAATGGAAAGAATGATAATGGAAGTGCACCTTATCTTTTGCTCAACTTCCAATTAACTTGTAGTTAATCTGTTGTATTGGTACCAGACACAGCTACTTGTTTTTACATCTTTCTTAGCTTTGCTCAATATTTCCTTTTGGAGTGAAAAGGGAGGTGTCTTTCATTATTGTTTTGACTAGTCTGACACTTGGCAACCTTCTCATGACGACTTTGCCACAGAAATGGCAAATATAAATGACCTGCAATCTTCATCCTAAAGAAAATTCTTGAGCTGAAGCTGGCCACTAACATTAATGTCCTGTTACCAAAAACTAGAAAAAAGGAAATGGAGTTGCCATAGCAATAAACAAACCTGAACTCTTGCATAGAAAGATTGTGTATGTGAGCCGGAAATTTGATTTTAGGCATAACAGATAAGTGTAGTCCAAGCGGGGTGGACCTAGAAGGGAAATTCTGAAGACTCATTTAAATCAGTGGGGAATGGATTATGAGGGTCATTGTGGACAAAATTTGCTTTATTTCTTTATATATTTGTTGGCTGTAGCAAATATTTGAGAGGATTCTTCTAGAAGTGAGTGATTGCTCCTTATTCCTAGGTTTGGCTGAGAAAGCTTAAGAGAAGGAAGTTCAGAGACATCTCAGGAGGTGTCAAATAGAAGAAAGGGGTCAGAAAGTCACGAGAAAAACAACTGGGAACCAGTGCAGAGTAGTTACCTCTGCACTTTGGGTAGCTTTTATAGTTTGCTGCAACTCAGTAAGCCACTGAGACCTCTGACAGTCTGAATGCAAGGGCACACTGGAAGAAATGTTTATAAATCTTATATTGCTGGTATTCATCTGACATAGTTTCTTTGAGATTCGCTTAGATTCAAAGCCATGCTGTTTTACTTGGAAAATTTTCTGGCCTTTTTTGGGATTCTTAGTGTAAGGGAAGGACAGTCACATAAAGCTCAACTTGGGACTAATAGTAATAGTATTAGATGATGAAAAAACATCAGCAGAGGCAATAATCTGCTGCATAGGAGGTGATAAACACTCAAAACACATTAGTAAACATCTTCCTATACATAAACTGTAGATGGTCTATTTTACTATTTCCTATAACTATTCATTTTGGTTTATGGGATCACCCTAGGAAACCAAAATCCTTAAGGAATTTATGCATAAGTAAGCTCCAGATACAATATTTAGAAGCTGCTGGTGACAATCAAAGAATGTAGCGGTAAAAGACAGAGTACCAAAATTTATCTTTATGTCTGGTTCAAGCTGTGTTCACTGCAAATAAACCAAATGTAACTATAGCTCAACAAGAAGATTTAAAACAAGTTTTTAAAATTGGTGTAATTAACCAATTGATTATACTGAGATTTCCAGTTACTCTAGTAAAAGTTTCAAGAATGTATGGCTGACCTTTTGAAGACTGGGGCATGAGTACTTATTTAAAGCCCAAATGTTTAAAAATTAGAAGAGGGAAGGAAAAATAATGCTATAATATATTAATATCAGAACAATATGCTTTCACTGAATTAAATAAGTAAGCAAGAAGAAATACACAATATTAAAATCCAAATATCTGAACAGGCACTGACATGGTATAAGAAATGCTGACAATATAAATTTTTCATAAACTAAGATAGAAATATTAGAAATTATTGTGTATTTGATGAATGTATCTAGAGAAAGTGTTCTCTTCTGTAGTTGAGGCTCATCAGCAGATGGTTCGAACCTGAGCTTCAGCTATCACAATGAGATGATGCATACATGAGTCAACATCATCTGACTTATGTTTCTTCACTGAGTATGCTCTGTGTTGTTTTATAAAGTGGGGTTTGTTCACTCTAACACATAAGTTGCTATAGCTCTTATTCTCCAAGCTATTATTCTTTTTTATTAAGTCCATGTAACTTTTGTACAAGTACTAGCTTTTTGAAAGGAAGTAAACATAATATCAGGTTTATAAACCAAATTAAAAACCACCTATCACTAAATTCACATAATAAATACTGAGTAAAAAAAGAAAAATCTTTTAGAGGTGTTTAAAAAACCCCAACCAGCTTCTATATTGGACTTCATTTTTCCTAAGGTATTATGCTGAGAATTCATTGTAAAAAAAAATCCAATTTTAAATTTTTTTTTCTTGAACTGTGGTTTGGATTTAATTAAAATGCATGTAGGGAAATTTAAATGGAGTTATTTTCATTATTTTTGTTACACACTGCAAAAACAGAAAAAACCTATTCTTGTGTAGGAATTGTGCTCATGGGAAAAAGGAGGTAATAGTTCTATGGTAAGGTTCATTACTGGCCGAAAATCAATTAGATTTGATTCTTGCATGCTTAATTTTATTGCTTTCACTAACCAGACTGTGTTTGCTTTTGGGTGAGAGGGACCATTTGAGAATGTTTATGTAGAATTATAGTATATAAGCAAAGAAAAGCAAATCCACTTACACAGGGATGTTAATTTTACAGGGAAGATGAATGCATATATTAAATGCTTAAATATGTGCATTATATTTCTTTAATATCTCATAGTTAATTTAACTGTAGTCTATAAAGTCATTTCTCTCCAGTTAAAAAAAAAAAAGAAGAAAAAAAGGAGAGGAGGCAGTTTAAAAAAAGCTATTTGCTTTAAGACATTGAAAAGAAACAAGACAGATTTCAAAGGGAACATTTAGCATAAGTGCTAAATGAAAATTATTCTATTTGGTCATATTAATGTAAAAGAAATATGAGTAATTTACATAGGACTCGTCTTACATAGTTCTCTATGAGGTTCAAAAAAGTGTAGTGATTTCTAAGAACTGATAAGATGTACAGCAGCTCCCTGGTGCAAACAAACACAACACTGAGGAGCTAACATAATTTCTCACTTTGTCTCAGAAAATTATTTGCCACCACAGACAAAGAACAGAACTTTCATTTTGGATCTGGGAGAAACTTGTTAGTTCTAAGTCAGCACGGAATCAGAATTACATTTATAAGATTTGAATTTTAGGAGTCTGAAGTCTCTCTTGGTCCCTAAGTGTCTCAAATTTGCATATGAATAAGTTGTTTTATCAAAGAAAAATTACTATGAACCAAGCCATAAGGTACAAAAGTAACAACACTTCAAAAAATTTTAGAATATTACATTTGCATTTGGAAATATACAGTTGAAAATAAAGTAGTATATGGCATGTAAATTATAACTAGAGGTTCAAAGTAAATAGCCTTTTTTTTAAATTTTAACATCTCAGAAAACAGGCAGTTTTCTCAAAAGAAAAATAGATGAAAGACTGATTTTGGCACCCCAGAATTTTAGTAACTTTCAAAACTTCAGAAGTGGATTTTTCTTCATGTGAATTCAAAGTCTATCAACTCACATAGACAATTTCTTGATCTTTATTATTTACTTAATTGTCTATATTGGAACATCTTGCTCATCACTGTTTAGAAAACAATAGAACACTAATGAAATATCTTCTTTTTCTCAAAGGTCCTGATTAGTAATTAAGCATTCTTCATGTTCATGATTCTGAGGAGGAATTTGTAATTCCAAAATAGCGGGAGTGTGAATAAGGTTTAGCCTTCCTCAAATCCGAAGATATCTTTCATAATAGGTTTTAATTAAAGAATTTCTCAGACCAATTCAAATAACACTTCTTTACTCCAAGTCTCACACTTGTGTTGTTTCCAGTGTTGATGTTGTTACTGCAATGATGTCTAACACACGAGCTCCCTATCAATGTATTCTTGAATTATCTGCATTTTATCTGCCCAAAATAAGTTTTCGAGGCAGGAGTTCCAGCTTGTTCAACATCTTGTCATTGTCACTTGTCAGTAGCGGGCAATATCCAGCAATGTGGTTACTACCCAGGGGGAACTACTCAAGTAACAATTCAGCATACTCAAAGAAATGAAGTGCAGTCAGAAATTATTTTTGAGACAGTTGGATATGGCACTCTTTCAGTTATAAGAATTCAACCAATAGTTGAATAGAGGCAGCAATCTCATATCTCAAAATGTGACATGAGGCAATATTGAAAGTTCTCAAATAAAGGTGGAGATAATCTATCAGTTTTCAGGCTCTTTGTTAAGCTGGAGGAATTCAATGAGGCATTCAAGTATCACAGCTCTTGTTCTATATTGCATAAAATGATTCAGCATTCAAGACAGTGATGAGATTAGAGAGTTTTCCAGTAGTGAAGATTCAAGGCTGTTTTGTCTAGATTTAAATGGTTTAGTAGTATCCCATTTAGGATCTGTCACAGTTTTTAACTGAATTTTGTAAAAACTGCTATTTCATTTTCACTAATGCTGTCTAAAAATGGTGTGGGAGAAAATTCAAACCAAATATGTGGATTGGCATAACAGCTACAGGTTATACAATGAAGTAATTAGGGCCCATTTAATCTTAGCATTCACTTTTGGGATGGGGTGAATATTCATATTTCACTTTGGAAATTTCAATTCCCTTTCTGTTACTGTTATTTTTGAGATGTTTAACAAAATAATATGGAATGCTTCTATCCTCTAATTCAATTTCTTGATTTAACTAGCTCATCAACATTATTTTAATTAATCCAAAGGGGATGACACTGTTTTACTGTTTGTAGTTTTCTCCTATTATCTTACTCTTGATCTTTTCTTCATATATTATATTTCTCTGAGAGAAAGCTTATGTATAATTTTTAACCTGCCAATGTAAATTGTAGACAACTCTTTGATGTATTTGTCAGAAATCGGTATTTTAGCACATTTTATTTTAAATAAATCAGGTTCTGAAAACATTTTCCTACTTTCATGAACTTTGAACATGAATATTTTATTAGCTGTAACCAAGAAAAATTTCACATTGTTTCAAGTATTTTACTGTATTGATAGGAAATTAAAATGACCATTTGGTAGCTAAAAAAGAATTTCCATAATTCTCCTTTAGTCTTAAAAATATTTGTGTTTCAAAAGAAGTATGCTATTGGTATAATGCTGCCTCTTCTACACTCTGTTTAATGGAATTTTATGAAAGGCTGAATGCTTAGAGTACTAGGGCTTGTTAATATTTTTAAAATTATTTTTGAAAAAGAAAAATGAAATTTCAGTTGTCTAATTGTACTCTCACCAGTGCCATAAAATAGAGAAAATAAATCCATTATGGTAACTTATACTTTCTAGAATGGGAGCACACTAATTCAGTTGAAAAAATCTATTTGAAAGAACTATGAAAAGGGTAGTCTAAAACTAGTCTTGGTAGGTTGATGGTTAAAATCACTGTTTGCTTCAGCCTAGAAGGATGAGATAAGAGATAACATATGTAGATACATCTAATCTAAAACAGTTGAAATATTAGGGTGAAGACCTTCTAGTTGAAGGTGTCTATACCCATGGCAGGGCAGTTGGAACTAGATGATCTTCAAGGTCTCAGTCCAACCCAAACGATTCTGAAATTCTATTATTCATTCTATGATCCTATAACCAGAGAAGTCGAGTGCAGATGGGCCTCTCTGCTCTCGTTATAGTAGTTTACATCAAAATCTAGGAAAGGTTCAAAAGTTCATTGCTTCTCTGTAGCTTGAAAATGGATGTCCCTGCAACAGTGCAGAAGTCTCAGTGTCCAGCTTCCTGCCTGGCCACCAGTGTGGCCAAACCTCTGCCTTTGTGCCTCGTCAGATATGCATGAGAACAAGATCTGAAGGAAAACATTCTCTTCTCTGGTCCCTGCATGATTTTTATTGACTTTGTTGTGTGAAGAATTTGCTGGATGTTTAAGACTAATGGCTTTATAATCTTACAAATTTTAGAATGACTGCATTTGCAAAATCTCATTATACAGAATAAGTATCATGCTCTGATGCTAAAGAAAGTGACAGATCAAGACAGCTAGTTCAGCCTCAGAAGGACTGTATGGGATTGTGAGCTCCTTGGGAAGCAATACGCTTTAAGAAAGGCATGTTTTCTGAGTGTGAGCCTCTTATCTGTAGATATTATTTTTAAAATTATTCCTTTTAGTTAACTATTTAAAGACGTTCACTGGCTGCTCCAGAAATGGAAACAGGTATTACTGGAGCTGATTTTAATTTGAAGGAAAAAATATCATCAATGAATTCCCAGTTTATTGTTCTCATTTTTTGGAAGAATTCTCTACCCCTACCCTGCTAAGGTAAAAACTCTTTATCTGCCTTAATAGCTGCTTTAATAATATAAATTCCATATTTTCAATAGGTTCAGTAAGCATAGTATACTGTGCTGGCTAACGGCATTGGTCTAAAATTCTTCACAGAAACACAAGCTTGTTATTTGCATTCCAAAATAATGTAATTCAGCTGAATCTCACTGAGGTTTAGGTCTCAGAAGAGGCAAAAAGAAAGAAGGAATTTATATGGTGTCTGATGTTGAAAATCTATGATAGATATTAGCAAGGTAGAAAACTAAATCTGTTCTGCATTTTTTGTTTACTGCAAGACAAATATTCAGGATATTTCTTAATTTTAAATTCCGATTTCAATTGCCATATTTCTCATCAGCAGAGGGCTACCATTAGTGGAAATGATAAGGTACTCATAGTAAAGGAGATTGAATTAAATAGAGTTCATAGTTTTGGGCAATATTCCAGAACACAGAAACCAGTTCAAGTGTGCTTTACATCTGAATTCTAGGTTCAAGGATGTGAGAGAAAATGGTCCATAAAGTTTGTTTTTACTAATATTAAACCTAATTGTTGTTTATGGTTCACAAGGACACTTGATTGCACAGAAACTGAAGGTTTTGTAGTTATCTGGGAGGTTCCATTTTCTTAGCAGTCCATGCCAATTTCTCTTTAATTACTGAAGAGGTTAAAACAACAAAATCTGACAGATTGTTAGCTGAACTCAACCCAGACAGATGGCACCATTCTATTAAAGCCAGTTTTGTGAAAGTTCTGCTGCACCATATGCTAGAATCAGTTCAACAGCTAATTAGTGCTTTTTACAAGACAATCATTCTCTCAAGGAAATTTTCTGTGGACAGGTCACAAATACAGAGTGAGAAGAAAGAAGGAATAAAACCCCAAATTTCATATACCCCTCACTGACTTGTCTGCTCCAGTCATAAATAAAGGTTAGTGTGGTAAGGCATCTTGAATAACCTTTCAGCTCAATCCCAGTAGTACTGACATTCCTAGGCTGTATTTGGAAAATAAATATCGAATGCTGTAGCGAATTAGAGCTTTTCCCCTCCTTTTTCTTAACAGCTGTGTGGTAAAGAATGGAATAAAGTTGATTATGCAACAAAGTTCCTGTCTATTAAAATAATCTAATTAAAACAAAAGAAATTGCAACAGAGATTTATAAAAGTTTAGAATTAGCAGCTCAAGAGGAAAAGTGATTATTATAATCGTGAAGCATAGATTACTTTTCAATAGTCTTAGACATTAACTTTAGTTTACCAGGCAAAAAAAAAACACCACCAAAAAAAACAAACCAGAAACAGAACACCAATATTTTCATAGGTCAAAAGCCAGAGAAAGGTGAAGAAAGGTGTTAAGGTGTTATGACATGTATGACAGGTATTATGCTATCTGCTACCCCCTTTCCTGTGATTTAATATGATTCTCTGAAGTCAGATTTTTTAAGACTTATCTATTCAATTAGACTGTTCAGGTTCAGGCTTTACAATTTCGCTCTCTGAGGCATGCCTTCTGCATAACTAAATTGATATGCAAAACACTTAAGTAGTCTTGATGTTCAGAGAAATTGTTAGAATGAGAACTCTGTAATTACACAGGCTTTGAGAAAAAAAGAATGTGATGTGCAATAGGTGTAGAAGAGACCTATTAGGACGATAAGAAGAAAGACTTATTACAAGAACAAGTATGTATCTGTGGTATTTCACAGGCATATATAAGCAAGCTCTCCTTGCAGATTTAGTGTGATTGGAAACTATGATGCCATATTAATAAAACTTTATACCCCAGAGAATGTCTGTTCATGCCAAGAACAGTCACAAAAAATACTCATGACCCTACAAAATTTCTAAAAAATGTATTCTAGGGAATCTTGGCCCTTTTTTCAATAATTTTCTCATAGCAGAATGAAGCCTGAGGAAGAGTTTACGTTTTATTAGATACAACAAGGAGGGAAGTTTCAAAACAGTTGTCTGATGGAATATCAGAGCCAAAAAACTACAGATTTTTAAGATAAATTTCATCATTTTTTCAAAAGAAGTCAACCAGAAAGTAAGTCCTTTGGTTTAATTTATTTTGTGGTTTTTGTTTCGATTGTTGGTCTTTTGTTCTTTTTTCAGAAAGTGGTTTCCCCAAACATCCTAATATGGCTTTCTGGAATAAGTTATGGGTGTTTTTTTATTTGATTATCTTAGACGTATTAAGGTGATTTCTAAGTACAGTCCATTATGAGCTGGAAAATTTCTTTCGGTGCTCAACTGTGACCACATCAAGTACAGCTCAAATAATAGGGTCTACTAACTGTTAAGCTTCTTCTGTTCAACCAATAAAGGCACTTAATTTCCTTGAGAAGATGAAAAAAACCTCCTTTTCTCTAAACCAATTGCCTCTGACAAGGTATTTGAATGCATTGCATCTCTGCAGTAAGCTTCATGGTTCAGAAAACCAAACGTACATTTACAGACATGCATCTTGCTGAATATGCATGGTGTGATCTCTGCATGGACATTATGTTCAAGTCCTTTCTGGAATATTAGTTACACATGGGATACACAGGTGTTCTTCTGACAAGCTACCTGCTACTGGAAAAATATTCCTCAAGTGCTACCTACCACTGGAAAAACCATATAGCTGACTTCCATCTTTCCAAAGCATTTCCTTATTCTGGATTGCACGAATTGTTTTGTTGAAAAGGAATTTTGGTTTGAGCTGTTGCCATTCCCAAACTCACCCCTTATTTAAATAACTTGAAATGTGTCATTAATATGTGGAAGCAAAGGGAAGATTTTGCTGCTACAGGAATGATTCAGTGTTTTATTTTATACTTATTAACACCCAGAGACCAGATGTCTCAGGTTAATCTCTGCATATGTCACTAGAAAAATAAGCAACTAGATTTTTAATAAACCCAAATTAGCATTGTTGACCTTGGCTAAGGCCCAATTCCCATCCAGACACTCTCTCATTGCCCCTCCTCAAGAGGACAGAAGGAGAAAGTAGCATGAAAAAGTTCCTGGGTTGAGATAAAGACAGGAAGATCATTTATGAATTACTGTCTTTGGCAAAACAGGCTTACTTGATTTAGGGAAAAATAGTTTGATTTGTTGCAAATGAAAATAGATTTGGGAAGTAAATTCTAGTTGTTGAAGCAGTAGTTTGAAACTGGGACTTCTGTGAAACCAGAGATAAGTAGGAGCATGGAAACTATGGAAGGTGACTATATGACTCTTTTATGAGTGATTATAGACAGCAGGTATTCTCTTCACAGAGGTCAATGTTTCTCCTCACTTCACAATCACCTCTAGAACCATCAGCTGGTCACTCCATCAAAGAAGAGAAATCCAGCTCCAGTGGCTATAATGGTTTTCTTTACATTTTTTGAAGGAAGAGAAACTTAAGAAAGAGATGGAAGGAATAGTCCCCTGGAAAGTATGTTGTATGAGACTAGATAGCTGTTGCAGGAAGGGGGAGGAAGCAGGCATTGCAGTGAAAAGGAAGCCCTTCACCAAATATACTCTTATGCCTGTTTGATAGTGCAGCCTGGCAATGGTGCTGAAATACACTTGCATGGCAATTGTTGTCAGCAAATAGCAGTGTTTATCACCACAAAGAAAAGAGTTGTATGTCTCAGTACAGAATGTTTATGACAACTAAGTATGACTTTGTATGTCTATATGCTCTCCTACATGAAAAACCACTTTCAAAACTGATGCCATACATAGTCTTGGCAGGAGATTGCTGTGGGTGTGCAACTCTTGCTAGTTGTCTGAGGGCATTGTCATGCACACCAACATAAGGGACACCTGCTAGCATTTTGGAAGTCGTTATATCTTCTCAGTCCTCCTGGGATATGGCCCTCAAAAGAATGAGTTGCCATCCCACCATCCCACCTGCTCTGCAAGCTGTCATCTTGTGATGCCTGTGAAAAAGATGTGTGTGGGAGAAGTGCACTGCATTATGTGTTCACCGGACACCGCACAGTACAGACCTCCTTGATTTTTTTCTCTCTACCAGCATATCTAAAGGGGGCAGTCTGAGATGCTACCATCAGCCTTGGGGCCATGGTGTGAAGAAATCACATTACAAAATAAGCCCAGGAGTACTACCCTGGGGCCAAGGAACTTAAACTTCAGTATCAGGCACAGAATCTGTCCTAACTTGCAAGCTGAAGAACTTGTACAGCAGTAGAAGAACAGTCAATTTCTCCACTTTGTGCATCATATATAAAAGAGCCTACACTAACTCTACAGGCTACCCAAGAACTGAATACCGCCGCACAAACTTGGGTAGTAAAAGCATGCAAGATGAAGAATGTTAGCATATTAAATTTTTGAGTAGCTTTAGGATCTCTGTTTCAGTGCAACCAGGAGTTGAACTAAAAATACAAATAAATATCTATACTTATGCTTCTTCATAATAATTATATTTAAAATAACTAATGAAATGAATTTTTGAACCATTTATGACCCAACTGTCATCTCTGGTTCAAATATCTAGCTATCTTATTCCTGCCCATTCATGTTTTTATTTTGCCTTCTCTTTGAGAACTACAGTAAATACAGCAAATTGAAGTGATTGTAATTATTTAAATAAGAATGAATATAAAATGAAGCTTATAGACATCTTCCACTTCCAAAAAATGCTTTTGTCCTATCAGTGCTGAAATATGACTATGTTATCATTTAGCAAGTGAATCAAAGCAAGCACAATGAGCAGTGTCTAAAATCACTGATTTTTACAAGGCTCAGTTTTGATAGTTTCCACTTTGAAACGTTCTGATAATTTTGAAACAATTAAAGCTGATTGTACATATCCTTTTCTAAAGCTTGTCAATTCATCAACTGAATTACATCTCTCTACTAAGAGAAAAAGAATACATTACTTCATATATTCTCTGCTTATGGTTTAAGATGTTTGCAACTGTTATGCAGTGAATGTTGTGCTGTAAAAAGAAATGTCACTTCATTGATAAATATATATATTTATTTCAAATTTCCAACATAATAGCATAACCTATTTTTACCTCTAGGAAATTTGTATGTGTGTCTCTGGAATTCACATTTAAATCACTGCTTATCACGCCTTACATGTCAGACATGAAGAAATTAACTTTTTTCTTCATAACAACTACCATCTCAAGATGAAAATTGTAATTGCATTTTATTACTAAGATATGTAGTTTTATAAAATGAAAATACACTGTTCTGACCTTGTTAATGGAATTCACTGAAGTTTCAGGTATCCCTAATATTCCTGTGACTGATTATCCTCAAAATACTTTTACTGAATGTTGCCCTGTCCTTATATCTGCTCCACTAGTGGAGTGATCTGAGAATATCTTTTCCATTACAGCTTTTTTTTCTCCTTTCTTTTAATGTCTCACAAGAGCAGCCATTCAAAGCAGGCTGATCTCTCCCTGCTCTCAAGACCATAGAAATTCTGTTCGTAATAGAAAGAACTACTTCAGCCCTGGGTTGTCCAAGTGAGAAACCAGATCATCCCGTGGTTTGATTCTAAACAAATTTAGGGCTTGTAGGTTTTTTATTAAAGACCCACACAAAGATAACAGGTAAGGAAACCGTGAGTCACATAGTTATGCTGTCTAAAGATAATCCAAGCAAATCTGCCCATTTTGCATCAATTCTCATTTAGAGCAGACAAACTATCTGATTAAATTGGTAGAAGAGTAGATTAATCTCATGTGCCATGTCCTACACATCTTTCTCTCCATAAGGCTGAAATGGTATTTTAATTATGTATGCATTAGTTTGTGTGTGCATGGGGTGGTATTTTTATGCGCGGTCTTACACATCATTGAGATTGTCTGAGAACCCTGCTGGCACATGACTGAACCTGAAAGCTAAAATATGTTTTACAATGGAATAGTTGGTCTAGTACATTGTATCATTTCATCCTGTACACTCTGATTGCTGTATATAAGTGCAAATCTTTTTGAGGGTGATGATGTCTCCAGGCAGTGGATGTCAAGATGCTTAATGGCTGCAGAAAGCCCTATGAAAACTAATTGTGTAGGAGTTACCATAATAGAGCTATATCTGCAAACATCAGCAAGGCAAAAATATATGAAAATTTTGAGTTGCAGATTTGACTGGGGATTTGGGGAAAGCAATGGAAATAAAGCCTTCTAGGTAACTAGGTGAATTACCCTCTGTTCCTTATCCGTTTCGCAAAAAGAAAGTGTTATCCCCCACACTTAAATATGATCAGTAATACTAAAACAGAAACACCTGATGTTTGATTGATGTAATGTACTCTGATACATTTAAATCAAAGTTGTAGCTTTGGTCTGTAATCCAAGTTAATGAAGTGATGCCTCTTTCATCATTTTCCAAGCTGACATCAATGATCCACATTACCTTACTGACTAAGATTCTGAAATATTGTGTGTTCATATAATCTCATAATTTAGAGATAATGAAAAGAAGCTGAATTAGAATAGATTTTAGAAGTGGAGACCAATGAGTCCAGTAAAGGGAAATAATTATTTTAAACAAAAATCAGAAAAGAAAAAAAAAGTAAGGACTTGAAAGCCACATTTTTTTTGTTTTCCAAACGTAATGGCTGTCTGTAGACAGTCATAGAATAATATTTCCTGAGCAGGAAAGGACCCACAAGGATTATAAAAGCCCAACTCCTGGTACTGCACAGGACGACCCCCAGGATCACACCATGTACCTGAGACCATGCTTCTTGAACTCTCTCAGGGTTGGTGCTGTTACCGCATCCCTGGGGAGCCTGTTCCAGTGCCCAACCACCCTCTGGGAGAAAAACCTTTTCCCAATATCCAACCTAAATCTCTCCTGACACTTCCTTATGCCATTCTTTTGGGTCTTGTCACTGGTCACCACAGAGAAGAGATCAGTGTCTGCCTCTCCTCTTCCCCTCATGAGGAAGTTGTAGCTGCGTTGAGGTCTTCCCTCAGTCTCCATTTCTCCAGGCTGAACAGACCAAGTGCCCTCAGCTGCTCCTCATACAGGTTCCCCTCAAGGCCCTTCAACATCCTCGTGGCCCTCCTTTGGATGCTCTCTAATAGCTTCATGTCATTCTTATATTGTGGTGTTGCAGATAGGTAAAACCTTGCAAAATTTTGGCACCCAAAACTGCACACAGGACTTGAGGTGAGGCCACACCAGCACAGAATAGAGGGAGACAATCCCCTCCACCAACCCGCTGGTGAGGCTGTGCCTGATGTAATCTATGACATGGCTGGCCCTCAAGAAAGTGAGAGTAGATCATACAGTGAGAGAGACCTGATACCCTGATCAGGTGAAAACTATAGTAAAGAGAAACATTAAATATTCATTTCAAAACTAGTTCCCAGAAGAATCTGAGGTACAAACAGTGAACTGTAGACACAAATCTAAAGACAGTCATTGTCAACAAAATACACCTTGTATAGAAAAAAAAATCTCGGACAGGAATGAAAGGCCAAATTTTTCCTTTTCCCTGTCACTATTTATCTCTGTATGTATCTGTCATCTGGCTATTCTGACCCATAAAGAATTGAAAAAACAGTACCAGAATCTTACTAAAGAACAGTATGTGTTTCAAAACACACTATTTTACTATAAAGAACAGGTAGGAATTTCTAGCTTAATTCACCTGTAACAGAAATTGTCATCAGGCTTACCACTTTCTCTGTTTAGTAGAGCTGCCAGCAGTGCATTGTTTGTAGGGATAATTTGGCATTTATATGCTTTTGCATTATCTTAGTCTGCAGCACTTTCCATATGAAATCCTGCTTTGTCTGCTTTGTGCTTTTACTGAGGCTCTGCTCTATAATGGAATTAATTTTGCTCTTACACACTACGCTATCACTTTGAATCCAAGACAGCTGCTCCTCAAAATTCTCATCCCACAATCTCTGTGTAAATGTTATGCTCACTTACTGACAGAAAGAAGTTTTGGTGCATTCTGTGTCTTACATGCCAGATATTGTGGATTAAAGGATAAGTTCCTTGAATGACCAGACAATACAATTCATATTTATGTAAGTTACATAGCTAGAAAATTAATTATGCAGATTATCATTTTTACCTTTACATTGAGTGAGGCATGACATGAATGAAATTTCAGAACAAGTCTACAATGCTTTAGGAATAAAAGTTCTTCCTAACCACCTTATCTATCATTATACAGATTTGTGTGTGTCCTGGTTATGGCTGGGATAGAGTTAGTTTTCCCCATGGTACCTGGTACAGTGCTGTGATTTGGATTTAGTGTGATTCCCATTGGCCCACTTCTTGAGCTTGTTACAGAATCACAGAATTGAATGTTAGAACCATCAAGGTTGGAAGAGGCCTTCAAGATCATTCAGTTCAATTGACCACCCAGCACTATCACTGTAACTCCTGAAGCACTAAACCAGATCACCCAGTGCCAGATCCAGATACCCCTTGAACTCCTCAAGGGATGGTGACTCCACTACCTCCCCAGACAACCTATTCCAGTGCCTGACCACCCTAACACTGAAAAAGTTTTTCTTAATATCTTATCTGAATCTCCCCTGCACATCTCAAAGCCATTTCCCTCTGGTCACTGTAGGCATGGCAGAAGAGACCGGCCTCCCCCTCACTTTGTTATTATTATAATTTGTATTGGTATTGTTGTATGTACTTCGTTTCAATTATTAAACTGCTTTTGTCTCAACTCACGAGTTTTAGGGGTTTTTTTTCTTGATTCTCCTCCCCATCGCACTGCATTCAGTGTCTTCTAACAGTTCATTACTCAATGAAAATTGAGAAAAATTTGTGCATTTCAAAGAAGAGACAGACAAAAAGAAGTGTTTATTTTTAAAAGAGCCTTGAGTAAAACACCTTGGGCAATGTCAACATATTGTAGAATCTGCACAGGAAAAAATTGCCACATGATAGAGTGAAAAAAACCAAAACATTTTTCATATAATCTTTCCAAACTTGGATGAAGGACTTGATAAGACCACAGTAACTGAATGGTTAAACCAGCAGAACACAGGGAACAGTATCTTGTGATGAGCACAGCATGGCAGTTACCTGCTAAACTCAAACTAACTGACAGTGAAATTACATGTGTATCTGTGCTCAATGAGCCAAAATGAAACAAAATTTAGGTTTGACTTAGGTTAGTCCTCACAATCCTCAGAGAAGCAAAAGGCAGAGAAGGTGGTTTCTGAGTACAAATGTTTTAAACTATGTCCTTCCCACTGAAGCTGTTGTGGCCTTCCTTCCTCACTGAAGGGATAAAATGCAACCAAAGCTTTAGTCTAGTTCTTAATTAGGTAAAAGAAAAATCCCTATCTGCCATACTTGACACAACACACTTGATTCAACTGCAGATTTTACTAAGACAGAAAGATGCAAAATTACATATTTAGCTAAATTGTCTATTGCTACTGGCTGCTGTCTACTGGCTACTGGTAGCCAAAATTGCTTTTGGTGAGTCACAGTTATCTCAGACACAATAACTGATGTCTGCATCTCACAAGCAGTGATTGAGTGCATGGGCATCCTGATATCCAGAAAGTTATCACTTAACTGGAAAATCTGATTTCTATTTTATTATTCTCTGAGATGACACCACATTTGGGAAGAAAAGATTATTTGCCTGTTTTAAACATTTATTTTCCACAAACCCACTCATGGCAACAGCTGTGCCAAAGCATTCTGCTTTTTTGATGTATAAGAGGAGCAGTTTCACCACCAGTCTGACCCATCACTCCTCTGTGTGCTTCTTCCACAGTTTGGGCCTTTAATGGGAAGGGGTATTAACACTCTACCTGTGACAGTAGCTCAGCAGACTGTCATGTTCAGAAGAAGATCTTGAAAGCAGTTCATGCAAATTACATGCCAGCCTGTCGTCCTCGGTAGAAGAGTACATTAAGGGTATAAAAGTCTTCTGCAAAGACAAGTTAAAAGAGTAAATATGAAAAGTTCTCTATCTGTCAAGAGAGAAAAGAGAAGCAAGATGACAAAAGGTAGAAGAAAGTAGTTTGATTCTTATGAACAAAGTACAGATAGCAGCAATGGTTAATAAGTCAAAACTTCTAAATATCTTACTAAAGCAAAGATGAAGAGCACAGTAAACCTTAGAAATTAGTAATACTAATGAGACTACAGAAACTGAAAGAAATAGGATGTCATACTAAGAAAAGAAGTAGACATGAAATGTGATGGTGGGGGAAAATTAAATCCTCTTATTACAATCTAAAAAGACTGCATTTAGCATAGGGGCAATGAATACTAAAAACTTACTGATATTTTATGAGATTTTTCTTGTATGCTTTTGCGTGTAACAAAATGTGATTACCCTGGTAAAACTGCATAGGATGATCATGATTAGATACTGTATAGCCTTGTTAAATGGAGGACCACAGAAAAACCTCTCAGACACTTTCCATATCTTCTGCGAGGCAAAGAGAAAGAACTGAGGTACAGCCCTTGTACCAGGTATAGTTGGGGGAAGAACACAAGTGTCTAGAGGAGTGCAGTGCGTGGTTCTCATTAAGAAAACTGTCTCTGGAATTCGGCTTTAATGCTCAATTTATCACAAACAAACATCTAAACCTAAGAGACCATTTTTATAAAGATGATAGAAACTTCTTGCTCCATTTAGATGATGGAATAAGAATAGATAGCCAAGTAATTTCATGCAATAGTCTGTCTCCTCAGAAATACTATTTCCAGAAAAACTCTTTGTATCTAGATAAAAAAAGGACAGTAAGGAAGACCCTCTTGATTTAAAACTTTCCCTCTCCCCTATGCTTTTGATTAATTTCTTTGTTTCTCATGGTGACAGTGAAAACCTTCTGCTATCAGTCTTTACCTATCCTCCTACAAAAGGAGAAGAAAGCACCACACTTCTTTATTTTTTTCTACTTAGTACAAGTAAATTTCTCAAACCTGTGAGGTCACTCAGATTTGTAAGGCACTTTCCATTAAATGCTTCTTCTCTTATACACACAAACATTATTTCTGTTGTCTCAGTAACTTATCATCATTATCATAATAACATCCTTTTAGTGTCAAAGTGACCATCTTAGGAATGCTGTGCTAACAAGAAAGTGAAGAAATGCTATAAATTCTTTTAATTTGTACAAATGCTTCATATTTAAGCAAATTGAACCAATAAAAAGCATCCAAGAAATAGCTTTGTCTTCTTCCTTCTACCTTCTTCACTATATTGTTCTTTTAAAATTATTATTTAATTCCTCCTTATTGCAAATAAGAGAAGGGAAGGATAACCGCAGTTCATTTAAGTCTTAAAAATTACTGAAAGTACAGCTCTGTGGAAAACATTAGCAAACTGAATATTTTTCATAGTATGCAGAACACCTAATTTTTTTCAGTAGTTAATTTTCCCACTAGGTATTTTGTAACACTACAATACGAACATAATATTTAATCCGTGCAAAATCTTTACAGGCTGATATCCATCAGATTTCAAATTATTACTCCTCCCTCCAATTAACTATGCTATAAACCTTATTACTTTCTTTAAGAAAAAATTAAAGCTATGATAAAGGAAGTGGATTTACAAATTTATGCGTGTGTGGGTGCTCATGCAAATTAATTATGGCAGAAGTGTTTAAACATTAAAATCTCTAATGTAGCCTTTAGAAATGTCGCAGCTGGAATATATTAACATGAAGTAAACACATAAATTTAAGATGAAGTTGTTATTATTTAAGGTAGCTCAGTTTAAGAGTCAAAAAAATTAATCAAAAGTTAATTAAACCTCATAATATAAGAACAATGTTTTTCCCTCCACACTGAGATAATTTCATGCTCTATCAGCTGAAATATCGTAGTCTCCAAGCTGGATATTTCAATGCTTTCTCCTACACCAGAGTTTTCACTTTATAGAGTACAGCATTTCTTATTCATTTGCCTGTATATGTGGTTTGGTATCATCTGTATGATCATCCAACAGGATAATCTAGTCAATCCAGCACTGAATGCTTTTAGTAAATTTTTCTCCTCTTAAAAAAGATTCTGAATTGAAGATATTTATGTGAGAGAAAGCAATGACATTTCATACTCTCAACCTAGCAGTGCCTTCTTCATAATTTCATTGGACTGCCACATTCACTTGAGTGGTTGGAGATAGGCAGCTTGAAGCAGCCTCTACTTCTACACAAATTGCCATAGAATGAAGGGAGAAGAAATGTACTCAAAACCAAAACAAGACCTTTTTTCCCCAAGTTTAGCAAATGATAAAGGGAAGATTAAAAACTGAGTTTACAAACTACTCAAGATCAGAGCAAGATGAAAGCTGCAAATCTTTACATCTGATTTTTATTCTGAAATGACTCCTGCAATCTCCACCAGTGTATTCTAAACTCAGATTACTCTGAAAAACTAGAGATTCCAAAACTTCTTTTTTTTCTTTCCATAGGATAATGTCACAACAGGTCCTTGGTAGTTTGAATTTTTTTCCTAGATGAACCAGATACAGATAATTTTTTAAAAAAACCAATCCACATTCTGTTTCTGAAATATATGTTGTTAATTGCAGACAATCAATTTACCTACAGAAAATTTACAAGGACGTAGTAAAGTTTTAAAAATTGTAGCATTCATTGCATCATACTTAGGAATAATTGCTTTACATGAGTGAATACATCTCTGTCTTAGAAATAATGGTTAGTATGAATGTAAATTCTTCTAATCTGCATGTAAGTCTTTTAGAACTTGAAATTCTCAATTTCAGGTTCATTAAACAAAAATAAATATAAGTGACATTAAGACCAATTGAAGGACAAGTTAATCTAGAGTGTGTTGTCCTAGTTTTGAAATATTCAAAGCTTGTTACTTTACTGTGATGACTTTTAAGGAAGAAGTGACTTGAAGTTTTAAATATTCTCTAGCAAATTAATATCATTTTGTAGGTTAGGATTTCTGAATCTTAATAGCTTAGATACATATTGCAGAGCTAATGGTGTTGAACTTTAAATATCTGTGTATAAAAACATATGGAATTTGTATTATACATATAAATTAAATATGGGAATGTAGAATGTCAACAAAAATTGACAGCTGAGCAGAATCCAGGAGTAGAATCCAGACAAAGTCTTTCCACATGCACCTTTCCCTGCAGAAATAAAAAGGAAAAAAATTATTCCATGGAAACTACTTAGGAATTTTACAATCTAATGAGCTAAAGTAGTAAATTCTCTGTCCAATTACAACATTGCTACTTACATGTCAGTTAGTTCACAGATGATTAGGAGGAAAAATTCATGGTCCTTTTGTTTCACACTCCAGCAATAGCATGTGTAAGAGATTACTTTTGCTGTGCTTATGGGCCTCAAATAGCCTTCTTCTGTTCACCATGGTCAGGAGAAGGCACAACAGAAAACTGTATTTTTGGCTTGTTTTCCCAAATTGTGCATAACACGGTAACAGACTTTGTGCTGCCTCCTGTAAATGGAGCATTCATTTAATTTTCAGTTTGTTTGGACTGAAACATCAACAGTAACACCATTTTGAATCTGTTGCAAAGTTAGGGAGGAAATAAATATCAAAGAAGTCTTTTTCCTTCTTGCAACCAAGTTTTGAATATTGAAAAAAGCACCATTAATCAGAGAACAGAAAGAAATCAACATGTAATATCCTCTCTTTCAACATCAGTCTCCCCCAGAGTTATATGAGTTTTCAAGAGTGGTCAGATGATCTGACTCAGACTGCAGGCAAAATGCAAATCTTCCAGAGAGGCCAAGCCATCCAAAAATCCAAACCCATAAGAAATTGGTGTACTTACCAGCAAATTTCTCAAATTTAATAGGGTTTGAATTCAAAGTTATATTAAAACATTTATCTCTGACCATCATCCTAGGCCTCAGACTTAACATCAGAAGCAGTGTCTCTGTCAGTGTAATTTGGCCCATTTTACCTACAGTTCTGGAAACACTCTTGTTTTTTGAGTGTATCCTAGCATTCGCTGTTATTCACTAGTATGAATATACATTTCAGTCTAGCTATGTGCTATTCTGCCTGAAAAAGTAAATGGCAAATACTGAGCACTGACCAGCCACAAGCATTTAGCAAACTGGTAGATCAAAATGAGGAAACATTAGAATGTAACACAAATATTTATATATACTGTTTGCACTAACTCAAAACGTCTTTAATATGCATCTTGTAAATTGCTCATATTAATTCCCACCCGATTTAATATAAAACCTGGATAACCTCTCACCACTGTGACTAACACACATCAAATAGCTGCACATGATCATAAATTATCTTGTTAATCTGCCCTGTAAAATTTAAACTATCACATTTCTATCTTAATCTTATAGTGAAAAACAGTAGAAGTATAGAATATTAAGAACTATTGGTAAGGAAAACAAACCAAACCAAAATATTTCAGTGGCACTCTTTAAAACTTCTCATCCTCAAGAGTTACAGGAGAAAAAGAACAAGTGTAGAGACAACAAGGAGAAACAAAGGTCCATATTAAAAGTCTTTCTCTGAACTGCTACTGAAGGAACAAGGGCTCTTACCAACTAAAAACATGACAAAGGAAATGCAATAATTGATCATAAAATCATTATAGACAATAGAATAACCTGAAGCGGGGTTGATTGCTGATTGCCTCTCATAGTATCAGAAAAGGTGGGCATCGAAACAAAGTAACAGGAAACACATTGAAAATAAGAGGCGTACTTCATTCAACATGCAACTAGATGGTACCATAGAGGTACATGATGACAAAAATGTATGTGAATTCAGACAACAAGAAAACTAATGGTAAAAAAAAATCTATCTTGAACTATTCAGTACAAAGAAGTTACATCCAATTCATGAAGTACTTGGTTCACAGCTTGCTGGGAGCTGGGAGATGATAAAAAGGGAACTATCACTACATTCCTGTCTCATTTACTTTCATTGTTAATCTGAATCAGTGTAGGCATACTATTTGTTTTTATGGTATAGAGCATGTCCTGCCATGGTTCTGTTCAAAGATGCGAAAAAATAGCAGTAAATAGCACTTTATATCCTCCTGTGTACATGATCCTCCAGAATTAGGTGACTGCAGTAAATTCTGCCAGGGATCATTTTCACAGTTGCTTAAGTAACTTAAGTAACATTTAAGCAGTAATTCTATGTTGTACCCATTAGATAGACATGCCAGTTTCAGAAACTCTTTCAGGATATAATGGTGGATCTCCATTTTGACATACACATAAAAATAATAAATAATAAATTGAATTGTTGTTCACTTTAGTTTGTATGTATAAGCCATTATATGACCTAAGTGAAAAATATTTTTAGTTAAGGATTCAGATTTACAAGTATCTACAAGAATCAGTATCTGAAGTTATTTACTGAAAATAAACTCATTGAGGGTTTTAAAGCACAATCATTCAGCAGAGTCAGACATATATGGTTCTAAAGGCAAAAGTTTGTCTTTTTTATCCCAAGCAGTTGACTAAACCTAACTCTCTAACGCAAGAATTTAATAGCAGCACCCTATTAAGTTAAAAACAAAAATCACTTCAACAATTGTTTGAATTCACTAAGTCATAAGATTACTAAATGGGACAAGGTCTTGCAACGGACTACAGGATTTTTACCTTTGTGTTTTGCAAATCTTTTGACCTTTAGAGTTAGAGCACTCAGTCATAAAAAAAGAAAAATAAAGTGAGAGTTCTGAATGGTTTTGCTGTGCTTCATCAGGGATACCTGAAATGCACATCCTTTTTTTGTTTTATTTTGTTTTGTTTTTAACTTCTAATCTACAGCTAACACAAGTAAGTTAAAAGCAGCTGAATCAGACAATGAAAATAAGAGCTGCCATCTCTCACAAGATCAGACCTTTATAGGTAGCATTATGACTTTCATTCAAAAGCTGTAACAATTCAAATATAATGAAATGCTTAGCAGCATGATGGCATTTTCGGTTTCCAATTTGACAAAACTACTGTCCAGGACATTCCAAGGTTTCAATATTACTGAAAGCACTTCACAATTCAAAATGCTTTCAAAAGCTTTCTGCTGAGACTTTGGCTAGATGTGAAGCAGTGAACTGTTAAAGAACTGGGAAAAGAAATATGCAAAATCGTTTGGCAGATAATTTTCTTCTCTGAGTGTACCTAAGGCTGTTTAAGGACAGCACAGGTATTAGCTAATGCCTACTCATTCTTTGACCAGGGAATTCTGCTGCTGCAAACTGTATTACAGTATAGGGGAGGATGGCTTTCCATTGGAAAAGTAAAAATTTGGAGAAGAAATAAAAATAATTGGTTTATAACACTCCAAATTTTGCAGTTCTAATTTACTGTCTGTGAATGATAAGGAGAAGAGGCAGGAAGTATAAAATAGGTAGGAAAATGTAAGCAATACATTATACAATTATACACAGCAATAGGGAACTTGGTCCATTTTCAAATCAAGGTCATGCTCTGTCTTCTTTTTTTACTGTCAAAAATATTGAATTTCAGTTAAATGCATTACTAAAATGTATTTTTAACCCTTTATATGTTGTTCAATAATATGAAGTAAAGGCAAATTGAATAACAATGAATGCAGGTAAATTCCCTTCTTCCTTCACAGTACCACAGTCATCTAATGGCTATATCAATAAATGCACTGTAAGCAATCTCACCTTCCTGGTTTTAGCTAGTCGGTTTAAAAACCTGGAAAAAAACCCTTTTGTTTCCAGTAGTTCAAACTTTAAAGTAAACTACTTCAAAATAGGACAGAATTAAAAGATACCACCAACTAATTCAGTATTGACTATCTCAAGGAAACAACAGAAAATTATTGCCATTTCTGAGTGCAAAGAGGACAATGACTGGTTCAAATGATCTTTTAAAAATGATGGACAATCCATGATGCTGTAGCAATGGACAAAATTTTATAATAGGAGGACCTTCAATACAAGGTGATGAAAATCTGTTTCCAACAAGTGTAGGCACTGCTTCCATCTATTTGTCTTGCACTTCAAGAGTATGTAGCAAAAGTATAAATGTGTTTTGAGACCAGTCGTATAATACTCAAGGCTCATTTGAGCATTTAATGAGCTTTTTGAGTCAGTTTATAGGAGTCATATGAATGACAGATTTTTGGTGTTCCACAACAGTGGATTGTCAAAAGCTATTTCTTTTCACTTTAGAGCACCCTGCCTTTTTATTTCCTCAGTCAGATGAGCAGCTGATGACCCAGTGCTCATGTTTCAGAGACTGTTTGCCTGCCTTTCTGCTCACTGCACAGAACAGAAACCCTTGCAGATGTACAGAGTCTGTAATAAAGAATTGCAAAGCAGAAGGTTGCGGCTTCATAGCCAGTTTTCAGAAAACAGCACATGATAGTCTTGTAAGCCACTACCAATTTATCTGCCACTCATGCCACATGCCACTGGCCAGAAGTTTTATTAGGAATGCAATGTTGTAAGTTTACACATGCAGGGAGAAATCGCTTGCCCAGTTAGCATATCTGATTTGCACTGCAGGAGATGCATTGGCAGGTGGTACTGGTGAGACTAACTGTAAAAAATCATTTTTTTCTATTAGCTAATTCAAGTATGCAACAACTGTACTTCACTAACAAATCAAGCAGCACGGAGCAAGTATATATCGATTTTTATGCTTCAAATTTTGGGTATTATAACGAAAATGTAAGCATAGTTGGAAAATCAAATTTATAGTGGAAATAAAATACATGAATATGGAGTATGTATCATACTCTGTTGCTATTCAGTATTAATAGAGTGGAGGAGACAGAATAATGAAATGAGTGTAGTCTCATTTAGCTCCAGTGGCAGTGCAAAGTTTTAAGAGGTGATGCAACTTCCTGGTCTTGTAAAGCTGGCCAAGCTCTCTTTAAGGAAGAATACAGTGTGGAAACAAAGTCAGAATCACAAGAGATGTAAGATTTTCATGTTTGGCAATTCTCTTTTTGATGATCTATGATCCTGATGTAGTCTCCCACCTCAAGTAATTTGACAGTCCACTAAAACCTTTGGATTATCAGTGCTGGACAGTACAGTGCTCTCTCTATTACCTCGCTGTCCACAGACTTTCCTTAAATTAGTCTTGTCAGCAAAAGAGCACAATTACTGTTTGTTGTTTACAACCAGGAGGTATATATGTGCTGACTGTGCCCAGTCAGTTCCAGGAGGTTTAAAACAGCTATTGTCTCTTTTTGGGCTGCAGAATCAAAAAGCTGGCTTGTCTAGCCCGTATGAGCTGTCACACTTTACAGGTCTAACTCTACATCCTTAATATTTTATTTCCTGCAACCTTTAAAAGCTGAAAGGATATTTTATAATTGCTTCATCAACCATTAATCCTAAAATGGAGCTGAAAAAGCATTATTTCTGTGGATTTGGTAGTAAGAACATGATGTGAATGGAAGATATCCTCAGATTTGAATTCAAAAGAGGTTTCTTATGTGTTTTATTATATCAGTTCTGATCTGGATTCATGAGGATATTTACAAATCTGGGTTTAGACCAAGAGAACTGAGGTGAACCCCAGTCAATATCTCTCTGCTATTGCATTTAAAATCAAAATGAAGCACATAATGTTAAAGTAGACACATCTGCTGAAAAATATATAAATTCTTAGAGGCAAAGTACTGCAATGCACCATTCAAACAATGGGTGCCTGAGCCAAATGCAAGCAAACAACTCAAGCTGTAAATGAATTGATTTATCTTGAGAAGTACTTTTTGTTCAGAGAGCTTGTCCTACCTTTAGTAACATTGCTGTATGAAATTTTGTGTAAAATTTCTGTCTGATGTCAAATGTAATAAAATGGAAATCTGCAAGGCCTCGAGTGTTTGGCCAAACACCACAGCATTATCTGAACCACTGTCAAATTGAGGCAATTTGTTGATGATTTTACTGATATTGCAAAGTGATGAAAAGTTTTTAACCCAAATGGCAGTGGAATGAGTGCTTTTCTAGGTGTTATCAAAGTTTCTGCAGAGAAGTTGTCTTTCACAAACATATAATCAGAACCTGATAGTTTAATCGATTCAGGGCACAAGTTTTCCAAGAACACTGAGTAAGAACAGACCGGGTTTGTTTTACTCCTAACACTTGACAAAACCAAATTCTCCCCTTCGTCTCTATTGTTCAAGAACAAAGCATTAACTTAAAGAAATAGATAAGACTTTTATTTCCCCTCTGGATCTTAAAAAGGCTTTTGAGAAATGAAAAAATTTCAGCTGGAACGTTTAAATGGGGATATATAAAAAGAGAAGTCGTACAAACAGATCTCTTAGGAAAGTTAAAGAACTTTTCAGCAGTTCCTGGTGAAGGAACCTGCCTGGAAGAGTCAAATTAAACCATGTCTGCATAAAAAGTTGGTCCCCTAAGACTGCCAAAGGAAAGGAGACCTAGACTTCATCGCACATGGACACCATATGTCAGTTACCTTATAACCACGCTATATAAACACACCTATAAACATTTAAGAAAGAGCATCTTGAGCAACTACAAGTTCAGACGCATTTGTTTGCTTATAACTCCCTGACAATTGAAAAGTGCAAGTGTAGACAAGAATGCAGAGATGGAATTATAAAAATAAATTAAGTGATAGACTGTGGCACTACAACTAGGAATATACACCAGTTAAAACCCTCAGATTCACAAGCATGTGAAGAATGTTTGGTGATCACCAAAGGGTCATAACCTGCCATTGAGATAGATTCTACCATAAGTAACTGAGCATTTTGACAGATTGAGGAGTAAACTGACAAGAGGAAGTCAATAAACTGTGGTAGAGTGCTCTTTCTGTCCATTTGGTTATATTCCTTTCTATTGATGCCAGGGAGATTTTTGCTTTTATGCCTTTTATATTAGTAGTATTTTTACTTTCATACTTTTATATGTTAGTAACCCTATAATCCTGTAGCCTTTACCCTACAACCTTGTAAATCCCTAGCCCTATCCCACAGACAAAATAGAACCAAGTTATCATTCTTAAGCATTCCAGAGTGGGACATGATACCATTTATGACGACCAAAAAATGATGTTCAGAAACCTCCAATAGAAATTTGTCACAAGAAATAGCCTCGTCAAATTCTGCTTTTCATTGGAGAATATTTCAAAACTATGTTAATTCACCGAAACCCTATAACAGTAGAAGCTTGAATGCGCACAGTACTCTTTTTGCCCTTTTTACCTTCTTTACCGTTTTTACCTTTTGTATAACTTACACTTCCTTTGCTCCACCTGCAGGGATCAAGGGCCCAGTCCCTGCAAACGTGGCCATTCCCGGGGATACCCCAGGGATTGCTTTTCTCTGAGCCTCTTAATAAATTTTCACTTTTTCCTACTCTTTTCTGGCCTCAGCCTCTGCTTTTCAAACATATATGGCAACACTATCTTCAAGGGAATATTTGAAAAGATCTGTTAACTCCTCTCATCTTTGGTTCAGCGTTGTTTTCCCATCTTTACGAAATTCTGTTAGGGCCAGAAACACATCAGTCTGAAAGTTATTTTAAAATTTAAGGAGAAAATCGCCACCAAAAGCTGACTGTGGGTTTAACGAGCAAACAGCTCAGGTACAGAACAATTATATATATCTTTGAAAATATCAGAATACTTCGGCACTTAGAAACAAACAGTATAATAATATGGTTAGTGTTATCCAGTGACTGAAAGAAAAATGAAGGACTTGCACATTTTCTAAGTGAATTTTTGGGTACATTATAGGAAAACTACTATTGGTATCACAATAAGTAAATTTTAAAATATTTATTAAGCAGGCACTCAAGTCACACTTTATCTTACAATTGTTGAGATGGCACTAAATGCCACTCAGCACTTTAGGTGGGCTTCCCAGTAGCAAAGCCAAATTTACTAAGAATCAGTTTAGCTACATCATATAACATTCTCCAATCAGGAAAAGTTTTGTTTCTCTCATGTTCCAGATTTATTTGTGCGTATGTCTAAACATGAGATCACAAGTCAATTTGATGGTAAGGAAAACTAAGTAAAAAATGTCAAAAATAGAGAATTTTTGACATAGTCTTAAAGATAATTGTGGAATGGCTATGATGAGGGGGAGCAACTGTGCTGAGTACAGTTCTGTAGTACTGTAAACTATTGGATAAATACCTTACACAATAATAAACTACTGTGTTCCGCTTGCTTTTCTTGAAATGAACAGTACAGTGCTAAAGAAGACTGTGAATCCTGTTTGTTCCAAGTCTGATGAAAACTTTAGCTCTGTATTTCTAATTTTACAAGCTGAGGCATAAGGATTCCCTAGTTTTCAGATGCATACTTCAACTGTCAGAGACCAAACAATCTATTATCAGTACAGATCTTCCATACCACCCAGCAGAAGGCAGCTAAAGCTCCCACTATGAAGCTTTCCTGAGTTTTTCTACCCTGTTATTTTGGCATGGGATTTCAGAGAACTCTGCTATCGCAGTAGTCCTGAAAATTTTACTAAACTTTGTTACCTGAAAAATAATTTCTTTTTGTATTAGAGATAGAAGTTTAAAGTAATTAAAATACAATAGGGAATTTAACTTTTATACATAATAGTAATTCAGATAAATACTCTGCAATTAAAAAAAAAAAAATCCCTAAAATAGTTTAAGCAACAGGGTTCTTAGTCATTACTAATCCTATCAGCTAGAACCAGAACAGATTTGGTGAAAGGATGAAGAGGAAATAACAAAAAGTGTGGAGACTTTTTTGTGATATTCTAGATGCAATCAGCTTCATAAGTTCCCCATTTTCTTCTCCTGCTAAAAAGTCGGGGTTTTTTTCTGAACTTAGGATTCATAAATGCTACATTTTTAAGCATAGCCAACTGGTTTTCCCAGAACAGATTTTCCAAAAAGGAAAATCTCTTTAAGGTCAGAATGTTTTAATAATTAATCTTATTTTGCTCACATCTTTCTCCCCTGCTCTTTATTACCATATTAAGAGCTAAACATTACCCAAATGTAAAGAAGAAAGAAAGACTTTAATTTGCTCTTCAAGACTGAAAAATTTGAATTTGATCATATGAAAAGGAGTGTTTTAAAAATTATGGTAATTTGCAGCCAAAAGCTAAGTATGAATTCACAGGAATTTATTTAATGAAACCTTTTGTAATAAATAAACACAATTTTAAACTCAATACCCTGATACAAGACCTGAAGACTCCCAAATTTACCCAAATACTCCCATGTCCAGAACATGGCCCAGTCAAATTAATAGAATTATCTGAAATTATATTGGCTTTTTAAATCACAGCGAATATTTGTCTAAAGCTTTCACATTACATTTGCAGTTCTTTTCCAGTTCAGACACATTTAACACATTGCAGTAGCTTTACCAGAAATTTCTGACCTTTCACAATATTCATGAAGTGTAACACCATGAAAATGTCAAAAGAAAATCTGCTTCCAAACCTTAATTGCTGTTGTGATGTAATTCGTATGAATCAACACATTCAACCCATCTTACAGACACAGATATTCTAATAATTCTGCAACTACATTTAATAGGAAGAGATTGAAGATGTGATGTCCCCTCTGAATTGCTATTAACATACTCTCTAACATTACTCAAGTAGTTTCCATAGTGACTGATTTTACACTGGAATGTAAAACATCCTTTGCATCTGCGTTATTTCTGCTTTGGAGTTTAATACTTAAGAGTACTAAGAAGTCTCTCTGTAGCACTGAAGTGGTAGCACAGGTATACTATATATTATTGCCACTGAGGATAACATTCATTTAAAGTTCTTTTTAGATATCATCAATATCAAATATTATCTAAACTGAGTTACCTTCAAAAAAAGTGAACTTTAGAATTCCCTGTAGTTTTGCTCCACAGGGATGGTCTTTTTGTTAAAGAGTGTGACTGCTCTGTTTACAGGGTCCAGGTTTTTTTTTTCCTGGCCAAGCTATAGTGTTGTATCCAATGTCTCTTCCCGAAACATCACTGAAAACTCTTTTTGTTTTGTCTCATTACCCACACAGCACAGGTGTACGGTTCTGTGCTTAGTTCTCCACCTTCTTCCTTGGGTGTCTTTTGGATAGGTCTTCTTGCATCATTGTACTTGCATGGTTCCTCCTTTACCTCTTGAATTTATATATGTGTCAAATTCAAATCACATCCTTTCAGATGTTCTTTCTAAGTGTATAACTCTTAAGACACTTCACTGCATGAGTGGCTTCCCTATCAACACCTTATTTTCAGACATTTTTGATGTCTTATCAGCCACTCCTTGAATGATTTAGCAAATGTAAACCTAAGAAAACTGAAGTTCAGACTTTTTCTGTAACACCAATAAATAACCTTCTCTTCTTTTTTCTTTCCTTTTATTTCCTAATCTATTCCTCCCACTATCTCAACTAAAGATTTCTTCTATATTTCAGCTAGATCACACACAGTTGCTTTTCGAAACATTTCTATTTGACAGTTGTGGTACTAAGTTGGTCAGTACATTTCAAATACAGTGAGTGTCCAGAAATTCAAAATTTTTAGACAGAATGAGAATTTGATTCAGCAATGATTTAACATTGTGCTTTAAAAAAATCAGAATGTGTTGTTCTAAATGAAAAGATCTTTCTATTGTGATAGTCTGATTACAGTTAATAAGTGTGGGCCATGTTCTATCTCAATAACAACCTCAAAATAACAATCACTTTAAATTTCTTCCTGGTCATAAAGCCATGCATCTATTATACAAAGTGTACTGGTATTGAAACTTGTGTCCCCAAAGCATATCATTAGATTGAAAATATTGAGTTCCTATAGGTCGTATTGTCCATATAAGTTCCATATTGTCCCAAAGTTGCTGAGGAAACAGAATATTCCTCAATACAATTTAACGGTCCCTTGTAGGGCTGCTAGACATTTTCTAGTGCTAATGTCGTGAACACATGGTAAAGATACTAATCAGGGAAAGGTGTACCAAGATAGACAATTCAGGTGCCTCGCATAAGGCATGTTCCAACACAAGCCTTATAACTTAAGGTTCCAGATAAAACACAAATGAAATTAAACTGTAAAAACAAGTGCTATGTTTAGTTTTCTACTTTTACTGAAGAGAGACATTACTCTTCCATTATCTCTCTAATATACTCCTGGTAATATGTGCCCTCATTTATTCAAAGTACTATTCAATAAAGTACAAAAAAATCCCCAAATAACCCATATGATGGGTAAAAATAAAATGTGAAATTAGATAGTTGAAGAAATCAAAAAACAGAGGGCTCACAGCTCCCCTTTTTAAAAATTGGTTCCATTAAACTATTTTCATTATTTTTTGTGTATATTATTCTGAATACTAAGCATGTATTTTGCTTCAGAACAGAGCAAAAAGGTTTAAAGAAAAAAAATGTCAAAATCTCAGATCCGCATTCTGCTTTGTAGACATTATTCTTTGTAATGGTTTTCCTTCACTATTCCTTGTGTTAATCATCTGTACCTTTATCTAGCTTCTGAAGTTTTCCTATAAAGTCCAGCTTCTTTACACATACCATAAAATTTTTAATTCTGCCTTTTTCTATCCTCTATGTCTCTTATTTCTGCAGTCTAGCTTGTGGATAGAGGCCTACTCTACAAAGTCTACGTTTATGAACAAGACAGGATGTTGTGTTTCTTTTCTGTCTCTCTAGACAACATTTCTCAGCAGAGGATTTCCCTTCTCAAGTACTACCATTATCTTTTCTCTCTCTCTCTCTCTCTCTCTCTCTCTCCACATATATATAGACACGTATGTATATATGTGTGTGTGTGTGTATATATGATTATTTCCTGGTCCTCCAAATTGTTATGACTGTTTTCTTTATCCCTTTTGAGTGAAAAATTCTTTGGTAACATCTGGCGACTAGGAATTATGATCTTTGCTACATCCTTAAAAATATATCTGTATGTTGCAAGAAATATACCCTGCAAAATAAATATCTAGGTAGCCTGCTCCATTTATAATACCCAATTCAACATTATTAGAGTCAACAAAAGGTTTTATGCTGAACTCCATTGCTCCAGGATTGAGTAAGAATGAAAATTAAATCCAAGGGTACATCGAAAAGAGGATGGGAAATTATCATTACATTCCTCTAACATGTCCTGTAAAATTAATGAAATCAAGTAGAGGTAGTAATATAACCAATACAATGTATAAAAGCTTAAAATAATGTTCTTTTATTAGATGTGTAAAGTATAACTAAGTTTTCATAATTTAATATTTTCTTTGTCAGACAGGAATAGAGGAATAAAAGTGGAAGAAAACCAAACAGTGTTAATCTTTTCCTATTGAGCAAATTAAAATATAAGGACAGTCATTTCAGGAAACATTAATTATAGCTGGGTTTGAAAATACACTCTTGCTACAGCTTCACCTACTACTTATCTTACTATTTTAAATGTATGCTTAAAAAAATCTGATTGAAATTATTAAACTCTTCTGTTCTTTAAAATCACAGAAAGACTACGAACTTTGAGAAGAGATGAGTAGAACAAGTACTCATTTTGTCAGTAAATTTTAGAAAACGATGAGTCCGAAAGAAATTCACCGAAGTTTTGTTTGTAAGGAGAAGAATCACTTTTAAGATAACAAACTAATACAAATATAACTTTATACCAAATTTTTCAAATCAAGTTTTGAATTTAGCTTCTCCGTCTGTTGTTTGTTTAGTCAGCCCGTTATTTTGTGCTGCTTCTCAATCTGTTCTATATGTAGAGAATAACTTCAACTAGCTGTTTATTAATGATGAAATTATGTCTGCTTTGGATAATGAATGTTGCAAATGAGAAAAATGTCTTTATTCCAATGAAAAATGTCTTGACTTGAAGACTTCATCTATATATCCTGGGTTTTCCCCTTGTTTTTAAGAGTTTTTTTTATTTTTCTCCTGGCACCCTTCCTCTATTTCACTTTGTCATTTTTGTTCACGCTCATTGTTCTTAATCTCCTTTTACATATAACACATATGGCCTGTGTTTCATGTTTATTGGAGAATTCCTGAACTATTTGTATTTTACTATACAGAGGAGACAAACTCTGTTGCAAAATATGACTTCATAACATCTAAGACAAGAACATATAATTCAGGCACTAGGAAAGAAAATGTGAAAGAACTGAGTGAATAAGTAACATTTTTGTAACTATACCAATATATTGTAGCTAAATATTAAGTCCAGACCTAGTCTGTGTAGCACCCTGGTATATATCATCAGCTAATTTACTTCCCCAGAAGTAAGCATGTATTGTTATATACAATTAAAAAACATATCATAAGATTCTTTTTACAGGTACTCATCTCTCTTCTAGAGAGTTGACATTGGCAGTGAATTAAGCATTCCCCCTAAGAACTGGGCAGATATTACTCTAAAATGTCTGTGAGCATCCCATTCTTGGCAACCTGCAATAAGTCAAGAAGCAAATAATAAATTAAATCAACTTATTCCTTTTATGGTGGCATAAATCCTTTGTAGTGAATTTACCAGTGAACAAGAGATTTTTTGGCATTGTCTGGAGAAGTGATAATCATGTTTTGTGTTGCTAAAGAGTATCACATGTACCATCAGCCAGCTTACACACAACACTTACAGTAGGACCCAAGAGGAGCAGGAAACCTGTGCTAGAAATCTTCAGGTGCTCAGGAGTTGCAGTGCTCACTCTTTAAAAGACCTGCAAATATATTGATATTTTCAAACAATGCAGTAGCCTTATCCCTTATAAATTCTGGTTAGTTACTTGGTCAAGAGTTTCACTTACAAAGTGTTGCTTTGTCCCTAGGGTATCTCTCTCCCTAGGATATTTGATAGCTGTTACAGTTTTTTACCAGAAAAGCACGCAATCGAGTTTAGTACATTGTCTGCATGGAAACTGAATTACTGTTTCATTCATGTGCAGCGTGTTACTGCTTGAATATGACAGCGACAGTTATCCTTCAGTGTCTATATTTACTTTGGTGGAAGGTTTTCACTACTGCAGGTAAAAAAATAAATAAATAAAAAAAACCATTAAAATTTTTCAAGTGGGTCAGAGCACTGCGAGCTGTCTGCTTGTTTAAAGAAAAGCTGGATCCAAACACTGGAGTAATACAAACTTGCTCATTTATCTAGATTAATAGGAAGGAAGTTAGCTAGACAAAGACATTAAAATAATTTTTAAAAGCCTGGCAAAACAAATAGGAATTTTTCTGAGTATGAAATTTCAGTTCACTAATGATTTTTCAAGTCTGGCAGAGACTGACACTTTGAATTGCATTTAAAATATTCTAACTGTATAGAACATATTGTTTTTCTTTGAGAAGTGTGACAGCCACCAAGAGATAATGGCAATTAAACAAGAAAGACCATTCAAGGAATACATCTGAGGGCAATGTAAAAGATAAAAGCAGACATCAGCAATCACCTTCTCATAGTAACATTCTTCCTTGATAAAAATGTAAAAATTCATGCTCTGTCAGTACAGGGGATATAGAAGAGGTCAGTGCACAATTAAAGGACTTGAAAAGGCACCCTATAAATATTATCCAAAATATCTATGAAGGAGTAACCAATTAATTAACCAATTAATAAGTTTATGTAGAACCTATGTGGTGAGTGTAAAGTTTTTTTTGTCTATTGGTTTTGTTGTAATTAATATTTCCATTTTGTCATAAAAGTAGGGGCTTCCTGATTACATCTGATAAAAATGCTAGGAGACATCATCACTATGACAGACAACAGATTATCATGCAGGAACAACTTGATAACTAGAATAAAGGAACTGAAATTGGACACACAGGCTTTTGATATCAAGTGATTTGATGGTGTGACATGGGAAGTAAAAGAAAAGAGACTAATGAGTCCATGTTTTCATCATACAGAATCAGGAGGATAAGGTAATGTCACTATAAAAATTGAAGGTATAGTCCCTTGTTTTACCAGGAAATTTGTTTTTGTGCAAAATCAGATTACACATAGAAGGGAAAAGATGAAATTAAATACACACAAGTACAGAGAAAGGCAACTAAATTAGACAGATTCCCTAATGGCCCAGAGTAGATCAGAAGAGTTTCTCTACTCTAATTAGCGTATTTAAAACCAAATGACAGAAAATGGATACTTGAACTGAAATAGTCTGTAACCAGACCAATATAATCAAGACAGCCATGGATACATTCAAACTGAAAATTAGAAAATGTCTTCCAGCTGGCGGTAAAAAGAAATCATTAAAAGAAATAGGAGGAACCCAGGAGTTACTCATTTCTGGGATATTTTAGGCTGTAGTCAGCAAAGAACAAACATAAAAAAATAAATAAAACAGAACTTCTCTTTTAGTACTATGTAAAAGTATTCCTTCAGCCTTTGAACTGTTTAAAGGCAAAAGTTGAAACAACATGGTAGCTGCTACAAGGGCATATTTTCCATAATCTTTCTACAGAAACCCTGGAGATAGTATGACAAAAGGTCTTCCATTGCTTGTTTTAGAGAAGGAACATGGATGTTTATGGTCTTTTTTTCATGCAGCAATATTGGCCTTTATGGATAATAGAACGCTACATTTTATCAGGTAATAATAAAAAAAAAAGTAAAGAGAAAAATCATATTTGGGAGTCTCATGCATCTCAGCAGTCTGTCAGTCACACATTTGAATATGCACATATGTATACTGAACAGCCATAAACTACCTTCTAACAGGGATGAAATTTCAGCAAAAAAGTAAAAAATCCTCACTCTCCCAGCAATTTCTTAAAAAACCCTAGCAGCAGTATTTACATTTTTAACTTCTATCTGAAGCCTTTTTACAGAACTGATTTATGATTCTAGAAGCTCCTTACAATCAATATTAATGCAGAATAAATTAACTAAATACTATTTTCTAAAAGCAGCATTCTTTTATCAAGTATTATCAGAAGGACTGACTTGCCTTAAAGTTAAGAACAATAATATATGCCTTGCTTTCCCTTTAAAATACAACCTACCATGCATGCCAGAAAAAATTTAGTTCAGCAAGACCATTCTTCCTTAAGTTTCAAAAGAGGAAAACATGCACAGGAATCACACAATACCCCAATGAATAAACTTCAAACATTCTGATTGAGACGGTAGGCTAAAATTGAAATATTCTGAAAGCAACCTGACTTCAGCATTACTAAATTGCTAAATTCTTCATTTACCAGAATGATTAACTGAATTACTGGTGCCAACTCTGTATATTTATATGAACTGGGTTTTATGAAGAAATACCATTACATGACACTGTAAAAAATTATCTGATCTACTGAATAATGAAGATAAGAAATATTAAGGTTCATTAATCAAAAGCTAACTAATTACAATGTTTTAATGAGAATCAGCCTAACTTTTGTTTCTTCTTCCACAAGAAAATCGTGGGATCACATTTAATCGGAGGATGATCTATGGAGAAATATTAGTTTGTACGATTATTCTTACCCTTCGATGTAGTTATCTATGGCTGTATCATTGGCAAGACTTTCTGACGGAAATCTAGGCAAATGCAAGCAAAACTTTAGTATGTTTGACAATCTGCACGGTATGGAAATTACTCAGGAATTTCCTGCTTTAAGGGAATGTGAAGAATGAAAAGTGAAAATGCCTCTGAGCTGTCTTAAATCATCATCTTGGATTTATGCAGTACAACAAAGAATTGAATTATATTCTTGCACATATTGCCAGAGCATTAGTGTGTTGATTAATGCCAAGATTTTTTCTCAGAAATGGAAAAGGAATTCACAAAGAAGAAGGCTTTTCTACTTTATACCTTTATACAGTGATCTTACAAGAGATTTCAAAATAGATTATAAGGGAAAATGAGCATTATTATTTCTTATTTCATACATATGAATTATTTAAAAAAGGAAGTTTCTTGCCTAATTTCATCCTGTCAGAACCAGCCAGATCGAATCTTGGGTGCCAGATCGAATTTTATACTGCAGTGATATGCAATATTTATTTGAATTATTGAATTATTTTAAGGGAAGTTTTTAAGAAATGTAGTTCTATAATTCTTTTAGGCATGAAGATCATCTCAGAGAACCAAGTCTTATCCCTCATGAGTATAGGATATGTATGCTGGCAATTCACTCAACCAGATATTCCTCATATTCCACAATTTTGATGTTCATAGAATGATTTCCATAGCTAATTTCAAGAAGGAGATGAACATTTAGCTATGTAAGGAATTGCTGACAGTTTTTAATTTGTAAATTTGCAGTTTCACTAACAGTGTTTGAGGATCTGCCTCCCTTCTGACAGGCACTCTCAGTTTTAAGATACATAACAGTCCATGTGACGAAGCAAAATGTACACACTTCAGAAACACCAAGATCAATAAATAAATAGATAATTAAATAGATAAGCCCTCTTCTTTATTAGATACTGGCCTACACGTACTTGGAAAATAATTCCCTTTAAATTCTTTCTTCACCTTTTATTGTTTCAACTGTTTAACATGATTTGATTTACAGGGATTTGTTTAGAATTAGTTCTGTGAAGAAGCTCCAGATGGGGGATGAGCAAATTAAATGGTGTGCCCACAACAGCCAGTCTTTGCGGGAAGCTGACCCCTGATTTCCATGGATGCCCTAACCACTTCTCGTGCACAGGGCCTTCTCAGTTCAGTACCTTGTTAATGGCACTGATATGTACTGTTCTTTCTTTTAAAATAACACTCAGAATTCAACTTCTACAACAACACAAAATGTTCCTGGTGGCAGCCAATGCCTTCGCAAAATGAACAGCAGCAAGTGGCCAGCTGTTCTTGTATATCCAGGTGCCCCTCTGCTGCAATATTCATAATGATAAAAAGGCTTTCCTTGACATTAGGGGATTGTGCTTGATGCACAGGTGAAAGTTTTGGTTTCCAGTTCTAAAATTGGACCACAGAAGATAGCAGTTTACAGAAATTTGAACTTACTAAAAAAGCCATACTGACCTCACAGCCTTCCATTTCTTTTCAGTATCAATAATAGTTTAGCTGAAGTTCACATCTATGTTCCAAAACACCCACATGAATCTTTTTCCTATAAGAAAATCTGTTTTTATTACTTAACATTGTGCTTCTCTTCATCAAAACAGCTGTAAATACTGCTTGTCATAAAGGAGCCTTTGAATTGTCAGCATCAGTAAACAATCAGAGGGAAATTACTGTAGATGTCTGTGCATGAAAATTAAGCTAGGTAACTTTTCATGTCCTATTCAAAGCCTTTCTCCATTTTGAACATTCTTCAACAATAAAAAGCTGTGAAGTGGTACATGAAAATCTGCTCAGTCTTTTATTTATTTATCTTTTTATTTACAAGCTGTTGGGACAAACACAATTCCTTTTCTTTAAATAATAAATAAATAATTCTTTAAATTTAATTTTTCTTTAAATAATAAAAAATACTTTAAGTTGACTTCATATAATTTTTCGCATATATTTGTCAAGACTACTACTCTAAGATTCAAAAACGTGTTTCATAAGTTTCTTTCTTGAGAATATCTTTTGCATAATGGAAAAGTAAAGATGCAGAAAGAAGTTCTGGCTGTTGATAAGGATGAGGAAATTATTCTGGAGTGAAAACTAACCTATCGATGTTTTAAAACATAAAAATGGGGGTTTGGTTGTTGTTTTGGGTTTTTATTAAATTTCTTTTCAGTCCCTTGGAGCGACACAAATGCAACAATCACTTTAAAGCAAAACCATATCATAATAATCAAGGCCACTGAATGATCAATTATTATTCATGTTAAATACGGAATTTATAATATAAAGATTTTAAAAGCTGCAAATAAATTTTTAGTAATCCAAACATATATGAAATTTCTCATCACTGCATCACAATTGCTCATTAAAAAAATGCATTCATTTTTATAATGTCTCTGCAAGGTTATAGAAATGTCCTCCATCATATGGAAGGAGATTTCAAATTCTCAAATGGTAAAGAGGTGACCAGAATAAAATTTATTGGGACAGCATTTCTGCAGCACTTGCTTTGTAGTCCTTTCTTCACTTAAAACACAAGTACTTCACATAACATTTTGCCTACAGCCACTTCTAGTCCTCCAGTCTGCTTTCAGATTGTCACAAGGACTTATCTTTTTTTCTCATTTACAAGTCCAGCAGCACTACTGAAAGAATTAATCTCAGGATAAAACTAGCTCATCCTGTACATGATGACTTAGGACAGGATAAGTAGAAGTAGGGTGAATAAAAAATGTACCAAATGCCAATGAGCATAATTTTCCACAATCAAATACCAAACCAGAACCGTTACCAAGAGGATGACTTCTCATAAATTTCTGGCTTTTTCTTTAGGCTGAAGATGAGGTTCTCAATGCAAAAGTTCTTGAAAAAAAACCCAACATCTGACAATTAAAAGACTTTAAGAATGTGGATTTTTCCTCACTTTCTTCTTCACATATATTTAGCTCTCAGAAACAAAATTTATGGTAGCCTTGGGGAAATAATTTTTAGTTCAAGTATTTTGGTAAACAAATACAAAGGACTAAAACCTAGATCTTCTAAAGGCAAGTTACAGAAAACCTTAAGGAAACACTCCTAGCTCTTTCTTACATTTTATGTCACTAGTTACATTTACTGAGATTTTGAACGTCCAAGCTTCATTCACTTCAGTCTGCCACAAAAAAATTTGTGCAGACATAAATGTGACTCCTTGTTGTGAAGGGCACAATCAAGTCTCTCTACTATCTTGTGCCAAGAATCTGCTTGGGGCACCAGGGAGCATTTTATCGTGTCTATCACTGTGTCAATATAATTAAACATTGAATTAATTTTACCAGTCTACAGTAATTATACCCATATACAAGTGAATATCTCAAAGAGTTAAAAAGAAAGGACATGTAAAAAATATATTCAGATCTTGTACTACCTCTGGTGCACCTCCTGGGACATATGTCCTAAAGTGGGATGTGATTGAGGCCCTTATATCTTTAAATATTTTCCCCCTTCCACATAGGATTTACAGTCTTGAGAAGAGGTCTTTAAGAAGGTCCTCCGCTCCCTATCCAGAGTTTAGGTCTGGAGAGTGCGCTGCATACTGCAGTGAATTGAACAAGCACAGGGGAGAGACATTTCAAAAGTGCAGAGGCAGAGAAGAGTGAGTGGCCAGTGAGTAGTGAGCTTGTAGAACAGATGAAACCCCAAAAATTAAAGTGCAGCATATGGTAGCCACAGTCAGGCCTTATGGGTGATAGTGGGAAGAGCCTTTGCTTGGAGATAAAGAGACTGAAGAGTTTGTAGCAGCTGGAAAGTCTTGGCAACTCGGTGTAAACTTGAAATAAAAGATCTGTCCCACAAGTACAAAGTAATAGGGAAAATTTTATTTATAAATAATTTATTCCTTACATACTTATCGCTATTTATTTTGAGTTCAGTTTCTAAAAACTTGCCTGTGTTAGAGTTTAAAAACAAAACCAACCAACCAATAAAAAAAAAAAAACCACAAAACCCCACAAACAAACAAACAAATGAAAAAAAAAAAACAACACAAAAAAAGAAACCTGGCTTTTTACTTTAAAATTTTTGCAGTCTTTTGAGGGTACTAGCTTTATAAAACTACCTAGATGGACCAAACTCAAAGTTTGGACCATCTTGTAAGAGTTTTCTTACAAAACGGATGATGACTGGATAGAATTTCTCTCTTTCCCTAAAAATATCTTCCCTCTTGAAAAACACCCTTCCATTCTTGGGAGCTGTCCATGTCAATTCATCCACTTCTGGCCATCAGGTTTGTAAAGACAGACTGTGGAACAGATAAGGAGCAAGAAAGAACTTGAGTCCATAACATGGTTTCAGGGCTTTCACAAAGTAGAAGGAAAATTGGGGACTGAGCCTTATTTTGAGAAAAGCAATTTCAACGTTTATTATATTCAACTGTACCATTAAAGGAAGAAAAAAAAAAGTGAACAAAGAAAAGCAAGAAACAGTTTTGTTGCAAAAAATTGAATTTCTGTCTGACTTGGTAGATTTAATGTTTTTATTTCTTGCCAACATTTCTCAATGCTTCAAGATATTGAAACCAGCATTACGTTCCATAAATCTAGCTTTCACTTAAATAGGTAAATATTTATACTTTTTGGAAAGGGAGGGGGATGCTTTGGGCAAGAGAAACAAACATATGTATGTAATTTCATTTGGACCAAAACCAGGCGGTAATAAAGTAGCTCTTTTCATCTATATGGGTTACCAGTGACTTTCTGAAGGGGAACGTTTAGCAGCAATTAAAAGAGTTTTATATATTTTTCAGATTGCAGAGGAAACAAGCGATAAAAATGTTAACTTAAAAAATAATTAGAACAAAAGTCAAGAAAACACTACTAAATGTAAAGTTTGCAGCTGACAGATTGTTCAGAATATGGTCTTTTTGATGTTTGCTATAAAAATTTAATCCTTGTCCCTGAAATTCTCTTGTTGTTGCTCAAGGACCAAATGGACACTACTATGTTCAGCAGAGCAGTTACCCATGGAGCTCTGTTGTTGCTGTTCTGGATTCCAGCCTTTCTCATCATTGCTTCTTATAGTAGAAAAAACCCCACCCATGTTTCTCATATTTCTCTCTCTACAGTCCTGTGATAGGAATACTAATGTAGTTCTGTGTGCTTTTTCTGATCTCTCTTGGAGAGAGCAGCACTGAAGGAACAGATGTTCACTTCAACAGCCCCTATTAAAGTATTTCAATATGTCAGGAATCCAGCTCATGTGAACTTCCATTCTAGCCAATGTAGGACCAAAAGACCTAAACAGAATGTATGTCCAAACAGAAATCACATCATTGATCTGGACATGCAAAAATTTTTAGTTACTGTCAGTCAAAGTCTATGAATACTCTTATCCTGGCTGAAAGAAGGAATAAGGTTCTTATCTAGAGGGAACAGAAGTTTTGTAAGGAACATTTAGCTCAGAGTTCTTATGTTTATACAAGAAGTGTCAGCTTTGCTGCCCAGAAAACTATGCTACTATAAAATAAATTCATTACAAGCTATCATTAAACATGTATGGAAACCACTCTCATTAGGTGGGACACAAGCTCAGTGGGAATCTCATGTAGTTTAACAAGGCCAAGTTAAAGGTGCTGCACCTGGTTCGGAGCAACCCCATGTACCAACACAGGCTGGGGGATGAACAGATTGAGAGGAGCTGTGCCCAGAAGGACTTGGGGGTGCTGGTGGGTGAGAGGTTGGACATGACCCAGCAATGTGCACTCACAGCCCAGAAATCCAATTGTGTCCTGGGCTACACCCAAAGCAGTGTGGCCAGCAGGGGGAGAGAGGGGATTCTGTCCCTCTGCTCTGCTCTGGTGAGATCCCACCTGGAACACTGCATCCAGCTCTGGGGTCCCCAGCACAGGAAGGACATGGTTGAAGCGAGACCAGGGGAGGGCCACAAAGATGTTCAGAGGGATGGAGCACCTCTTCTATTAGGACAGGCTGAGAGACGGGGTCAGTTCAGCCTGGAGAAGGCTCCAGGAAGATATTAGAGCACCTTCCAGTACCCAATGGGGACCTACCTGAAAGCTGGAGAGGGACATTTCACAAGGGTAGGTAGTGATAGGATGGGGGAGAATGGCCTTAAGTTGAGAAAGAGTAGGTTTAGATATAGATATTAGGAAGAAATTCTTTATTATGAGGGTGGTGAGGCACTGGAATACTTTGCCCAGAGAAGCTGTGGATGGCCCATCCCTGGAAGTGTTTGAGGCCAGGTTGGATGGGGAAAGCCCTGGTCTAGTGAAAGGTGTTCCTGCTCATGGCAGAGGGGTTGGAATTCAATGATGTTTAAGGTTCCTTCCAATCCAAGCCATTCTTTGGTTCTATGATTCTATGATGTGATCAACCTAGGATCAACAAATTGTAGCCACAGAGATACAACTGACCCTTGCATTTAAGCAAATCATGGGATGAACGTGGATATATATTGTGGACTAAAGGTTTCCAAGAGACAAAATTCACAGAGCTCCTTCAGGCTTACAAACCACTGTGTTCTACTGCCTCAACATGTATCACAATAAATCAGGGTTTGCTCTGAATAATTTTGCAGAAACACTACATGGTTTTGGACTGAAAGAAAAAAGCACCTTTACATCCTGCCATATTACATAGGTGGCCCTAATTAGTCACTGCAATTGTTTGTACTTATGTAAAGTCAGAAATGTATTGCAGAAAGATTAATTAAGCACCTGGTATCAATATATAACCATTTTGAGAAGTGGTGTAGCCAATCATCACTCTTCAAATAAATTTTAACATTAATTTCTTGAAATGAGCATATACCTAAGAGACTCTGCATATACTGAGGTTTCTCATTTCAGCTTCTCTCCTTCATATACAAAAGAACTAATTAAATACATTTGTAGTTTACTGAAAATTACGCATTTTCCTCACAGGCAGCATTGATGAAGTTTGTCTTCTCTGGAAGCTGATGGTAACTGAGGTTGATTTGCTTCCCTAGAGTGACAATTTTAAATCTTCAACTCACAAAGAAAACTGAGAGTATGCAGCCCACTGTTATTGCAAAACACGGCTTTGCCAAGCCTGTTCACTTCCTTGGAACCAGCTGCTAACAAGCTGCAGTTAGCACTGTGTACTCTTTCTTAACGGCTCAAAACCGATGGCAAACAAATGAGTGTTTGGCAGATACACAGGTTTGCAATTTGTGGCCAACAGAGCATTCACATCTGTATCTAATTATAGGGTGGAATAGCCGAATTCTCACTTATCTTAGTGAGTATGATTAGCAGGGCCTAGCACAATTGTTCCAGTATTACTTAAATTAAATATAAAGCCACAGAACTAAAGATAAATGTACTATATTTCTCCTAATATATTTTTTCTATAGCTATCACTGCTGTCACTGGCTTATAATGATATGTGGAAAATGAAGGAAAGTTTGAGACGTTTTTCCCTTGTAATGTAATTAATCGAAAGAGCAAACACACAAGATTGAGTATTTCAGCCAATTGATTTCTTGTTTTGTCACTCAAGCCAGAGGCACTTGACTGGATGGAATTTTTCTTTGGTTTTGTTGGATGCTGTTTCATTTTCTCCATCCCTCATTTGGACACATGATTCAAAACAACATTATTATTTACATCTAAGAAACGCAAAATTTAGAAGGCAAAATATCCAGCCCTATTAACAGGATTTACAGATGCAGGAAATGAATTTTGTGGCTGTTCATAAGAACAAACTCATTGGAGACATTCAAAATTATCTAATCTATAAATGAGCCTTTCATACGAGATTTGTCTATATCTTTCTGTGAATCCACCTTCCCAAAAACAGAGTTCTTTTACCAAAATCCTTTGCATTTTAGAAACCTTGCTGAAGTAATGTTTAAAAGTACTTTAAGTTTAAATAATTTTAAAATACTTTTCAAGAAATAAAAAAGCTCTATTTAGCAAGCAACATTGTCAAAAACACATACATACACTAAGGTGAATGATACATGCTCTTCAATATCTTTTCATGCTTCCCTGTGGTCAAGTACAATGTACTGTTTTAAAGAAAACAAATTTAATACTTAAAATCTATGATTTTTATCAAAGCTGCTCGTGTTATGTTGTCTGAAGTACTGTCAGTTGTGCTTTTAAGACAACACAAATGAGCCCATTTCTCACAAGGCTGAACTGCTCAGCCTTCCTGTGGCAGGGGGTTCAGGGAGGCAACATGAGATGTCCTCTGTACTCTTTGCAAAGGTACCCTGCATCTGTGTGTCATCCCAGATGCCTGGGGTGAGTATCATTAAATTGTTCTGGAAATATTTAAAAGATATGTAGATGTGGCACTTACGGACATGGTATAGTGGTGGAGTTGTTAATGTTTGGTGTACTGTTGGACTCCATGATCTTAAAGGTCTTTTACAACATAAATGACTCTATGATTCTACAGTTTGGCAGAAAAGATACCTGAAAGATTAATAGCTTACAAGAGCAAATCCAGAGAGGGGCAATGGAGCTGGGGAAGGGTCTGGAACACATAAGTAGCAAATGAGTGATCTGAAGTTATTTAGCCTGGAGAAAAGGAGGATCAGGGGTGACTTTATTGCTCTATACAACTACCTGAAAGGAGGTTGTATTCAGGTGGGTATCAGTCTCTTCTCCCAAGTAACATGTGACAGGAGAAGAAGAAATGGCATCAAATTGCACTAGGGGAGGTTTAGATTGGGTATTAGCAAAAATTTCTTCATGGAAATGTTTTCAAGCCTTGAAACAGACTGCCCAGGGAAGTGGTAGAGTCACCATCCCTGGAAATGTTCTGAAAATGTGTGGATGTGGCACTTGAAGGTATGGTTTAGTGGTGAACATGGTGGTAGCACTAGGTAGACAGTTGGGCTTGATGATCTTACAGGTCTTTTTCAACCTTAACTGTGTGTTTACATATGTTTAGTGTGTACCTGTGTTTAGATATTTCTTCCAATTTTGTGCAAAGTTTTTTTCCTCCTGTTCTGTCACCCTCACCCTTCATTCACTTTTACAGCCTTTGTCTATCTTCCCCTTCTGCACCACATCCTTCTGCACGTCCTCATCCTGGTTCAGTTTTATTTGTTATGTTGTTGTGGTTTTTTATTTCTAGTCTGTCTTACTAATTCTTTCCCTTTCTCCTTCTAAGGCAGATGATTCTCTCTTCTTTTTCCTGCCTTTTTCAGCTCCTTGAACTCTTTTTTTTCAGGGCAACTGAGCCGGTATCAGGAGTAAGCAGCCACCCCTTTGAATGTCGCCAGCAAACACCCCACAGGTCATCACAGATTCACAGGGAGTAGTCTGACACTGGTATGCCATTGCTGCAGCCTGCTTTGGTTGTTGTCAAGGGAAAATAACTTTACGAAAATCAATGTAAGACATTTTGAAAAAGGCAAGTAGCCAACTTACTGTGTGTTGTTTAAATCTGATATAAAACATGCTGCTTCACAGAACTGTCTCTTCAAATATGAGCTGATCACTAAGAAAATGTTAGTTCTCCTTTCTGTCTACTTACGAATCGTGTGTCAGTGCCCGGGTGTTGGCGCTGCGGAGCGGCCAGGGCTGCCCCGGCCGGGCCCAGGCGGTGCCCGCGGCTCCAGCGGCCCCAGCGCAGGGCCCGGCTGAGCCCCTCAGGCACGGGCGGGCGGGCGAGAGCCCCGGGGAAAGGAAAGCCCGGGCAAAGGAGGGCAAAACGCTGCCCGGCAGCCGGGGCTGACGGAGGGGAACCGAGCGAGAAACAGCCCTGAGAGCCCCGAGGGGAGAGCGGGAGCAGGGTCGGAGGGCAGGAGAGACCCGGCAGGGTTGGCCCTGCGGCCTGGGAGAGACTCCGGCGGGGCACGGTTTTCCCTGCAGTCCGTGGTGAGGACTTTCATGCTGCACTTTTGCTGTTATTCTTGGAGATGTTAGCACCTCCAAGCACGGCCATCGTCAACAGAGGCAACGTCCTATAAGTCTTAGATTTTTCTAAGTGGGATGACAGCATTCCTTCCCTAACCCACTTCATGCAGGACATAATTAACATGTTGTAAAACTGTATAAAACTAAATCAACATTTGGCACAAAACATGCAGATGCTACTGTGTAACAGGTTTTAAGAGCAATCTTTCTACGCTTTCTAATCCCCATGTCGTATTTCAAATTCCCCATTCAGTACTGTCCATGATGATAAAGGGAATTAGTGTTCCCTGATTAGTTTTGAGCAGTGAAGATGTGTGCTTTATTTTGCCATAAAGCTGGATAATTCATTAGTCACACTGTTGAAAGTTCCAAGTCTCTTATATCCCATAAGATATTTTCCCAAAGAAATTTCTATCCTCCTAGTTTGTAATGCTTGTAGCCAAAATTATTAATATTCTCTAGTGTATAACATGTTGGGTTTATTTGTTTCTTTATTTGTTTGCTTTGTAAGTGTCCCATTTTCAGCTGGAATAGAGTTAATTTTTTTCCTTAGTAGCTGGTACAGTGCTGTGTTTTGGATTTAGGATGATAATAATGCTGATAACACACTGATGTTGTAGCTGTTGCTCAGCAGTGCTTACCACTGGTCAAGGACTTTCAGTTGCCCATGCTCTGCCAGTGAGCAGGCGCAGAAGAAGCTGTGAGGGAGCATTGCCAAGACAGCTGACCCAAACTCGCCAAAGGGATATTCCACACCAGAGAATGTCATGGCCAGTGTATAAACTGGGGGGAGCTGTTCAGGAGAGGTGGATCACTGCTCAGCACCAGTCAGTGGGTGGTGAGCATTGATACTGTGCATCACTCATTTTTCTTGGGTTTTACCCCTCTCTCTCATATGGTTTATCTCCTGTGTTGTTATTGTTGTTGTCGTTGTTATGATTGTTATTATATTTTACTTTCTTTCAAATATTAAACTGTTCCTTTCTCAACCTATGGATTTTACCTTTTCCGAACACTCTTTCCATCCCAGGTGGGTGGGGTTGGGAGTGAGTGGGCAGCTTCATGGTCTTTAGTTGCGGCTGGGGTTAAATCACAACAGTAAGGCATTGCTGACAAGAAGGTGATGGTGTTCACATTTTTAAAATGATAAACATTTAACATTCCTTCTAAGAGTTTTTTTTCTTTTTTAACCTGCACTTGTGAAGCAAATGTTGAGGTAAATTTCTTAAACCCCATATAGTGTCAAACTGTAACCATTAGACATCTCAGATAGGAAATAATTGGACCCAGTCTCAAATTTCAGCTCTAATTTCTCAATTTTTAATCTAAGTGTTCTACCTTATTTAGCTTAATCCCTCGGAGAAAAATCAGACATTAAGAATCACCATGCATTTTAGAATATATATGTTTCTCATGTGTTCACCTAAATTTAAAAAAATAATAAGCAAACCCCCTTATTTGTAATTTCAATTGGTTTATAGTGAAAACAAAGTCAGATTCCTAAGGAAACTCATTGCACTGGATTCAGAACGACTTGTTTTTTGGATTTAAAGAATTGCAACAATACTATGGTATCAATTGTAATGTAGGATAAACCACAGAAAGAATTACTCTAATGAAGATGCATTATTCCCATTATTACTGGTATTACTGGTATTATTACTGTTATTAATTATCATTGTTATTGTTATTGATGTCATTATGTCACCTAAACTAAAGATGACTCTGCTCTGTTGACACGTCATTGATAGGAATGCCTACACATTTGCTGTCCCTGCATGGCTCCTCTGCATGATACCAGAACAGAGGATGGGACTGGAACAGCAGATCCATTGCAAACAACCTTTTGCACAGCCTGAGTCAGGTACCAGAAACTACAAGAAGAAAAGCCACTTCTTGTATGTAACATTACTAAACTGCAGCACAATTCATCCTAAGAAATTGACTTTTAGGAAAACAGTATCTAGAAAAAAAAGCAAAATCATGGAACCCAAGGGCCAAATAACTTCTGGCCTAAAGGTTTGCCTGATTCTACGGAAAGCCTCTTCGAACATATGGAATACATACTGCACGAATCAAGACATGTAGGGAAATTGACTGAGATATGTCAGATTAAAATTGTCATTTATGACATGGCTTAGGATATCTCTGAGCCACAAATTTTGGAGTCTGGATTTTCAAGAAAAATCACTATGTTTTCCACATTCTTCCTCAAGCATGTGCTGTTGGCAACTGCTGTCAATCACATAAACCATTGGTCTCAACTGATGTTGCCATTCTTATACTTTTGCAAGCCTATGAAAAACAGGGTTGTGATGACACTGGTAATGGAGCATACAATTAAAGAATTATATTAAGAGCTTATGGCAGGAGTAGCAAACTTCTGGCAGGTGTGCCTGAACTAGGACACAGGACTATTATCAGTGACAAAAACGTTGCGAGAGATTAACTTGCACAGTACCTGCTCTGTGCTAAATGGCCCAGATGGCAGCAGTTGGTAAAATGTGCGTGTGGACAAGTGCCAGGTGTGTGGACAAGTGGACCATCCAGAACTGCCCAGGAGGGCATTTTCCCCAAACCTAGTGTCAAACCTAGTGACACTGAACAGGAAGAAAAGAACCAATATTAAAACAAATTATTACCGCACCCAATAATAAAGGGAAAATTGTTAAACCTTTGGAAGCAAAGAAAGACTGGACTTGAGATATATAAAATGAGCATAAGAATTTGCAATGGTGAAGACAAAGGAGAGAGTAACAGAACAGCAATGAAAATCTGTTTTGACATTGCTAGAAGTCACCTTCCTGGCACTTGTCCATGTCTGATGGAGTCACTTCCTGTTGGAGGCATGAGTGTGCCAGAGTGCAGCAGGGAGGGATGGACACCTCACATACGCATGATCCACACCTCTGTACGTATATCACCCCATGAGCTGTGCTTGTACTGTATGTGTGCATTGGAGGGCTACAGGAGGTAGTGTGGAGAGCTAGAGTTTGTGCTTTTGACCCACACATCCTCTGACCCAGAGTGGGCATGTGTGTGTGATGACAGAACTCTTAAAGATTAGTTAGAGAAGGCTGTTTAGAAATTTTTAGGTATATGAAGGCATTTTATAAGTGTCTAGGACAGTGGTATATCTGTTGCAATTATGATACTGACCCTCGATATGTAGTTCACTGATTACCAATTAATTATGTGGCAATAAACCTCTTCAGTGCTGATTCAATTTAAACTATGAGAATCGAACAAAGTTCCCCTGTGAAATCACCTGCTCCAGTTGCTGTATTCCTCAACAATAAAGGATGACAGATCGTAAAGAGTGATAATGTAGTGATATTATGATGTGAAATCAGTTCCCTTTCTGATATAGAAGCAAGTTGTAAGCATTTTGGATTCTACTTTTGAAAGAATGAAAAAAGTGCATGTATGATCTGTCTTTCTCATAGGCAGAGAGGACAGCCTTGGGAAGATTTTAGGGAGGCATTCATTGCAGAGACAGCACCAGTGTTCTCAGTGTTGAGTGTGAGGATAAACATCCCTTCCACTGCAGATGGCTGTATCAAAAGGAGTATCCACTGCATTTAAAACCTAATGCAGTGAACACTGCTGACAATATTATTCCTCTGCTTGAAGTATTTATAGGTTTCACAGGAATCACAGGATTTAACTTCTGGAAGGCATGTGGTCAAACTACAGTCTTAACTGTAGCAAACATGCTTTAATATTTAGGTCACCCTAAGAAAACCTAATAAATAAGCAATTATTTTAAACTTATTTTCAGAATTCAGCCAAGACAGTAACAATCTCATTTCCTCTATACAGACAGGTACAGATTTACTGCTGAGGAGAAGGGGGATGGAAAAACTCATATGCTGACTTACTGAAAGCCAATACCACATGTAGCCTGTCACACAGGAGGGAGAGAGAGACTGCACCACCATCTTCATGACTACATCCACAGTGCTACACACCTCAATAAAACCAGTGGAAAAAATAATCATCCTTTCTATTTTGAAGGTCTTTTACACTGTTATGCTTTAGTTATAGCATAATACTGAACACCAGACATTATAAATTACCTGAGTAGTTCTACATAGTCTCCTGCATATTTCTAACGTGTTGGGATCAATAAGGCTAATATTGTAAGAATGTGATCCTGTCCTACGAAGCAGTTTCAGGTTGAATTTAAATTTTTAGACTGTCTGTGTGGATCTCATAACATAAATCAACTCTATTCCAAACTAAATATTTCGTGCAATCAACACTTGGAAAAGCCTCCCACAGGATTTCACTGTATCTTCAATGCACTTCATTGTAACATAAGCTGTTTACTGTGCAATGCAAGAACTAAACAAAGCACCTGAAGTCCTTACCCTTAGTAAAAGAAGTGGAAAAGCCAGGAGAATCACCAAACACTGGACAGTCTTTTCTCTTTCCTGTTGGACACATTTTTATTGTAGCAGATATTAATTTTCACTTGTCAATTCTCTTCACAACTATTTATCAGTTTGATAAGTTATTAGGTGGGACTCTTATTTATGCTGTTCATACAAGCAATCAGTAAAACTCATAATTCACCAGCATATTGCCATTTACATGGCAAATGTTAATTGTTAAAATTGTACCCTGGTGAAAGTGTATTGCAAGTTAAATTATGATGCACATTAATATACAAGAGTTTCGTGATGAATTTTGCACCTCTCTAGCATAATTTAACTTTATTCAACATATATATATGTGAATATATATATGATATATATTATCATATAATTATATAAAACTTGTTAAATAAGGTCTAATTGGCATCACAATTGCAATTTAGATATTGTTCAGTTTAGCTGTTCTGTATTATAGATCAGTTTCAAAACAATGAAAACATACTAGAATCAACACTATTTTTTCACCTTCAAATATTAGGTATTATTCAAATTTAAATTTAGCATATTAGTTTGATTTGTTAAGATGTGTTATTGTCATTTAATTCACAACTGAGGAGGAAGTGATAAGCCTCTCAAAGCTTAGCTAACACTAACAGCTTAGACCTGCCATTTTTTCTCACCGGTTATATCTTATTCTGACAGTAACAACACTAATTTCAGTGGAAGTACTCAGAACACTTACAAGTAGTCAGCATGAGCAACTGGAGCAGAATCGTCAGCTTCTGTTGGAGATGTGACATTTGTAACAGAACTTCCTGGCATCCATTGCTTCTCACATCTTGAAATATTCTAGGAATATGGAACATTCAATACTTTGCAAAAGACTTTGAATTTTCCTGAGATATTTCCAGATGGAAGGTATCTCAGAAAGGCTTAATTCAACCTCTTACTTAAAAAGGTCAGGTTTGAGAAGGTAACAGAGGTCTTAATCAGGGTTTGAAAAACTTCGGAGCAAGAGAGAGTACAACCCTGCTGGGCAACTTATCTCTGGTCAATATTTGACTGTAACAGTGGTGAAAAGTTTCTCCTCATATCCAGTCAGAACTCACTGTGTCATATGTCTGTCATCCTCTCATGACACAGTGCTATGAAGTGCTGGGCTCTCTCTGCTGGAGAGCCCTTTGTAGATCCTGGCACACTGCTGTCAGTTCCCCCTAAAGCTATATCTGCTCCAGGCCAAACAAGTCTCCAAGCCTCTCTTCACAGGGCACATGCCCCAGTCCCTGACCACCCTAGAAGCCCAGGGTGATTAGGGGCCTACCTGTAAATAACTTTCCTGTAACTGAGTCCCAAAATTGGATGTAGCATGCTAGTTATGCCAGGTATAAGGCCAGAATCCCTCCTCTTGATGTCCTGGCTGTGCCTTGGTGAGTACCTCCCAGGGCACTGTTGGCTCTCTCTGCAGCTGGGGCACACTGCTGGCTCATGTTCAGAGTGTATCTGCCAATATCCCCATGTCCCTCCCCACAGAGCTGCCCTAAGCCAGCCAGCAGTGTCCTGTACTGCTACACAGGGTGCTTCCTGCCTGTGGCAGGACTTGGCCTTTTTCTATCCCTGTTGAATTTTGGAATGTTAATCTTGGCCCACTCCTCCAGCTTATACAGATACCCAAGAATGGCAGCACAATTTCATTCCTCTACAAGATAGAGTATGTAAGCAATCACTTAAACAGCTGCCCAAAAAATCATACCCTTCCCTCTCATCTCTAAATAGAATTCTCCATCATGTATGCACAGTAAGACAACAAATGTTGTTAATCAATTGGGAATGCAACTCACTATGAACCAGTTGAAGCAGCATAGGTTTTACCGTAGTCAGTGGCCTTTTTGGTCTCTGTCATGCATATTCTTAGCTTATGAGCAGTTAACAGAAAGCGATAAGCAGCATCAGCTCCCTCCTGGGTTTTATAGTAGCCTGCAAAAGTGCAAGTTACTTAGCATAGACATCATACCAGCTGTTGTCTGGAGCATTTTCTAGATTATAGCACTTCCACATGGAATGTTAAATGTCTAATGCACTCACCTCGTGGAACCTGGACAGTGCATCTAGCAGAACCTTATGCATCTGTAGGTGCTTAGTTTTTGTCATTGTGAAAAAACACTGTGCATAAATTACTTCCTTGCTGCATTTGAGAATGACTCATTTAGGATCTTCCACACATTCTGTTTTTAACTTTTGAAAACTACTAGGCAAGAAATTCCTAAAAGGCGAGATAGGAAGATGAGAAAAATTTTTTCTCCTAGCTAGTGATAAACTATTTGAGAGTATTTTACTTGAAACGTGTTTTAGGCAAAAAAAATGAAAATGCTATGTGATCATTCTCAGATTGTATGAAGTACTTTTAGCGCATATATTTAGCGTATGTATTCCTCTACACGTAAACAATAAAACAATGTATTTGCCATTATTTTAAAATAGATAGGAATACTACAACATTAACTTTTGAAACATATTTTTACAGATTACTAACAACTCACCTTCTTTACTGATATTTATGGGAGTTTAAAAAGTTTTAAATACCACAGTCATCATCTTGAAATTACTTTGGATTCAATAAATGCCTTCAGAGGTGTTCATACTTTTGCAAAAGATTTTGCAATTTTGATTTATGCTTTTGAGAGAAACTTTGTATTCAGCATGCCAGTCAAAATAATGAATACAGTGAAACAACAAGAACCAGCTGACAGAGCATGAGTTTCATTTCTTTTCAGTAATGTTGTAACAGAATTAAAATAAGCAGCTTCTCGGTGTTAGGTAGTAAATTTAACACTTGATGTACGACAGATGTTCCTGGTCCAAAAAAGAAGGCCAAAATTAAAAAGCAGCTTTCAAACACTGGATGCAAAAGAACCTCTTGCTCATGTATTGCAGCAGCAAATAGATTTTGGATGACCAGCTGGACGATGAATAGGATTCCCTAATGGTCTTGCCTTGAGGACTCTTAACAACTAAAACCATTTGCTTTTATTGTTTTTGACAAGCATAACAGTCTGGTAACAGGTGTGAGAATCTGCTTAGAAGGACACAACAAGGGAATGTAGATGCCACAAAAATCTGGCAGACTGGTCAGTATAATTTTCTTCACAATTTCGCTGTAGGTGAAAAAATGTAGGTGCCAAATATGACTATAAAAGTGGAGACATACCTTTTACGTAAAAATAATGCCTGCTTTGCAATTTCAGTCAAGGTGATCTGTTACCAAATGTTGGCTGGATTTATCCATACCATCTGCCATGCAACAATGAGGCAGTTGTCAGTACGAATAACATTTTAAGAAAAAAAAGTCTATTGAATTTTGGGGTTTTGACCTTTCAACTGCCAACACTACACACACCACTTAGTACTGATGTAAAGCTTAGTATTAGCACAAACTTTAAAAAAAGGAGAAAAACCAATGACTAACCAAGAGAGAATAGTCCTAGCAGTCTAAATGAGAAATTATTATGTAAAGATTTTATATTTTCAAGGATAGATCTATATTATTCTTTAGAAATACCTTCTGAGTTTTCAGTTCAGTTATTTGACGAGATACAACTTAATCTTTCCAATTATAAAGGAAATTATGAATTAATAAATTATAAATCCAATTTCAAACAGACCAAGTGAGAAGTTTGGCAATACTCATCCTTGGATATATCTGGTAGAATTTTATTTTAACTATCAGAAAGTGCATTTTTTTACTTAAATCCGTCCTCTGTACACAATCATACGTATGTAACTGAGTCCCTTTTGCTTCACATTTTTAACAGGGCAACTATTTGAATTGGCTACAGTATGATTTATATTTTTCTAATATTGCATGACTAATTTATTCTGCAACTGCAGTGAAGAAAATGAACAGTGGCATTCTAGAGAAAGATTTTTTTTTTCAAAAAACAGAGGTAATTCTGATTTCCCCAATTTCACTAGCAAGTTGAGAAAGAGTAGGACCCTTTCATGGAATCAGCAAAGTAAGATAATACTCACTGAGTTTGACAACGTCATCTTAATCTTCCCATTGTTGGATAGGCTCATGAGATGAATTCAGATTATTGCTATTTTCAGGGAATTATTTCTCCAGTACTGCTATTAGCATATATATCTTTAACAAGTGTAATTCTGAATAATTCAGCTTTCAAAGGCTTGTCAGTCTTTGGTCCCTAAGAGACGAACAGGCACTGAATGTAATACTATAGGATTCACCTTCCAGAGAATTGAGCTGAACTTTAGTGCACTTTCTCGTGGCATTACTTGACTTCAGAAATCTACTCTTCTCTCATACAAACTCTTCTCTTCCTCCTCTGTGAATGCTGATGTTAGCAGCAGCAGTAACTAAAATGCAATGCTGCTTTTGCTGATGAAGGCAAGAACAGAGACATCTGGCTCACAGAAGCAATTTGAGCAGACTTGTCGGAAAGTACTTTTAGTAGAATATGGAAAGGCCCTTGAGGTGCACTTACTGAACAAGGGGAAAAGTTTGTATATATGAAAATGTGCCCAGAATCCATGTTGGTTTTTAATGACCTCTTTGAGCCTTCAAAGCAATAAATGAACCAAACTGGATTAGATTTTGCAAGGTCTTCTAGTGTTCTTGTTGAGTTTCTATATGAAAATAAATGCTGGAAACTGTCACATTAACCTTAACCCCTCAAGTATAATTTTCTTTTTAAAGAAGTACAGTTTGATATAAGCTGTAGACTTCATTTAGTACAAACACATATCAAATTGCAGGCTTAAATCTACTTGCACCCTGGAGAGTCTCAACACCTTTATGAATAATAATATCTTCAACACTTTTCAGTCTCAGAGTAAAGGCATGAATCAAAGAGGTCTTAAAAGGCAACTCTTCAGTAATGCTGATATTTTTAGAATTTTTTTTAAAAAATATAGTTTCAATCCTATTTACAATCAGAATAGATGCAGTAAAAAAAAGTTATTTTTTTAATTCAGTAGATAACAAGAAATAAAAGTCGTAGTATTTTATTATCTGCAGTCCAGTGCTACTGTCACTGTTGCTGCCACAGCTGCCGCAGAGGGAGAGAGTCCCTGCACCCATGCTGCCATTTCTGGAGCTGGCATTTTGACAGTGTAACTCATTATTCCAATGAACTAGCTCTCCAGGTTTTGTTTTGTCCCTGTTTTCCATTGTTTCTGAGCTGTGGGAGAGGATGTTGAGCTGCAAAACCTCACCGTGCTGCCTTTGTTCTGTGTGCTGCATGGTGAGCCATGTGGGGACAGTCACCATTTTACCTTTGTCTGGGAAACTATACTGGGCGCTCTCTTTGGGAAGTATTTTTGTTTGTTCAGTGATGAATACCCTTTCTGTGGGTAAAACACTGTCTCTTTTGTACAGTCTCTTGTTAATATTGTTATGGTTATTGCAATTTTTCAGTGAATTGTGACTCCAGCTTATAATTTCTCCTAATTTTTCCTCTGCTATTGAAAGGGAGAAGCTTGAGTGAATTTAATTTTCCTGATGGGTTTTAAACCAGCACACTCTTGGTCCACAAAATCAGGCTAAGTGTCCAGCAGGAACAGACTTGAATCATTGCAAAAAATGTTGAGATTAGTTGTAACAGAAGGAAAATAATCTATATGGATTTTCTGCAATAAATTTGTTAGTTTTTTATTGAATCGTAGAACCATAGATCAAGCAGAGATTGTGTATGACTCAAAAAGATCCTGACATCTACATATACATAGATACACACCAATTCTTTCATCCTGTACATGGGCAATCACAGTGGACATTTCCTATTGGCCTGGTACATATCAAGAAATCTTTGGCATTCAGAACACAAATCATAGAATTATAGAATGGCCTGGGTTAAAAGGAACCTTGCAGATCATCTAGTGCCAACCCCCCTGCCATGGGCAGTGACACCTTCTACTAGACCATGTTGCTCCAAGCCCCATCCTGGGGCCTTGAACACTTCAACCTGGCCTTGAACACTTCCAGGGATGTGGCATCCGAGGCTTCTCTGGGCAACCCATTCCAGTGCCTCACCACTCTCACAGTAAAGAATTGAATATCGAATGTTGTCCTCTGTCCTACTTCAAGAAAAAAATTAGTCCTTCAAATACACATAAGAATGAGATAAAACAGATTTCTGCTGTTGCAACACTGGACTCCTGCAAGTGCATCAGCTTCAAAGAAGTCTGAAGTAGAGGAGAAAATATAGAAAATAGACACATACAGCAAACAAAGGTAACAGGTAAACAATGTTTTTCGAGTGACATTTTACAAAAAGAATGAAATAAAGGGTTAACCACTGTTGTCATGAACTTAGCTAGCAGAAAATGTCAGAATTTTTCATGAAGGGAGCTACATCTCAAATCCCTAAACAGGTCAAACATACATTGCATGTATCCACTAGCAAGAAAATTTTTAGCGAAGAAGAAATGTACAGTCATCCCCAGTGAGCTCTAATATTTTCAAATTTATAAACTTTGGCTTTCAAACTTTGACCTGGAAAATCAGAGCTAAAAGAGCAATGTGTAGGTCCGTGATATTTAAGTCTGTCTGATACTAACTACATCCATTACTGCTAAATCTTTAAGGTGAAGGAAGTAATACTCGTGTCAGGTTAAGAAGCGCCTACTGCCAATGTCCTAATGATGGTTCAGGTGATATAAACAGACTTCGGTAATACTGATCCCATCCAGTGAGAGAAAGGTATGTTGAAACCTCTGTGAAAATATGTACTTTAAAGATTAGCAGTTGTAAACCAGGATTTTGGTCAGGGGATGAAAGACAGCACGTTGCTAGAACAGCTTACAACGAGCATCATACATACAAATCATCCTAATTTCCTCCATAATTACCGTGTGCTGGGAATCCCAAGCACTATGGCTAACTCATGAATATTAGTTTATTGCTTGAATAGAGTTATTACATCATGAAGATTAGACGGATTTCAATTGTGATGTAATCATCCCACAGAAAATATGCAGAAGAAATTAAGGGAACTCTTGCAATTGTATATACTTGACCCATGGAAATTTCTTCCTCCTAATCACTATTAACAATTAAAATTTTCCTGTTTGTAGGTGGGTATTTTAATTTTCATGGAGAGAAATGTCTATGTTCCAACTGATTTTTTTTCTACATGATTATATCATAGAATAATAGAATGATGCAATAACAATGACTGACAATTTCACAGTTACACTCTGCAGTGCAAATTTGCTATTTCAAAATCTGCCCTGAAGACATTGACCCATATCCCTATCTAGTTTATATTTTCATGTATATGTTACATATTTTATATAATTTTTTTAAAAATTTTTTTATGGATTAGGGTTTTTTGAGTGTCTTTTTTTCTGGTTTTTTTTTTATTTTGTCAGTTTGGTTTGGGTTTTTTTTTGTGTTTCTGGGATTTGGTTTTTTTGGAGATGGTTTTTGTAATTCCAAGGGAAATAACTTTTTAATTAGGTGAGAATTAAACCTTTTCTTTTTCCAGTTTCTGATAGGAATTTTTTTTTTTTAAATCACAACTGCTTTTTGCTAAACTCACAAAGGGAGAAAGAAAACTAACAGACAACTTTCTTTCTGACACAACGCTCACGCTATCACCTACAAAAGCAAACAGATAACCTACTCAGTGGGGTTTTTTAAAAATATATATATGTTTAATCAAAACTGATGTTTTATTGGAGATGCACCAGTAAATGAGAAATGCTGGGATTCTGTAGCCAGTAGGGATTAACAGGAACCCTGCTTGTTATAGACCGTGACATACACTGTATCGGTGAGATTGTTTGTGGAGAGTCCTTTTGTCTGTTCAACACTTTAAAAGAAGAATTTGCTCATTTCAAAGAACAGACAACCTGTTTTTCACTTCCAATGATAAATGCCTTCATTGGAAGACACTAATGATTATAAATCTGTGATTCTACTCAATATTTGGATTTTCATGGTGGGACGCTTCTGAGGAATCTATTGCAGTTTGCTTCCCAGATCCTACTAGATTGTACTAGTGTCTGAATCCTTTAAACCTCCTAGAACATGAATGGCCTAAACTAGTCCTTTCAGTTTCCACAAGCATTGCTGCCTGGAGATACTCCGGAGATACTATCATCCAGTTGTTGCAAACACCACCAAAACCAACAATTAAGTGTTCTTTAATACCTAAATCAGACATTTAGCGCCTTAGCTAGTGATGATTATTATTCCATTTCTTTCCTTTTACAGTTGTTCTTTTCCAGTTCCTGTTATACTGAACCCCTCCGATAATACTCCAAGGATTAAGAAGTGAAAATAATAAAATAGATTAAGTTTTACAAAAGGGTCATATAATTTTCATAGGTTTTTTACACTATGTTTTAAGAGACATGTATTTTTTCACTGTAGATTAGTAACAAACCGTGTTGATGAGAACAAACATGTATTCCAGAAAGTGTAAAATCTTGCAACATGGAAGGATAAAATCACTTCAAAACAAGCCTGTTTGAAAGACAAAGGGAACAGAACTAATTCTATACAAGACACAGCAGATCATACATGCAATCTATTCAAATACAATGATCTTTTATAGAAGTAAGAGACACATCAGCTTTTTCACATTGAAGGCAATATCAAAGCACATATGAGTACCTTCACTGTGCTTTTTTTCCAACACTACTGCAATGTTGAACCTGTGTTCAGAAAAAAATCACAATTAAATCCTATCCTAAAACCCAAATAAGTTGTATTTCAATAAAATTAAATTCTCATAAACTTCCTACCTAACTCATGTTGTCTTCTTCCTAATTTGTATTCTTGCCTGAAAACCACTGATGAAATATAGATCATACTTTAGGTCTATAGCCCCTATCTAATAGTGATAGAAACTAATCTATATTCCCATGTTCAGGCAAGATAAATGGAATGTTTGTTCATTTGAGGTTTTGAGATTTTTTTCAATGTTGGGAATCCAACATGTGAAATTGGTAAAGAAAGTTGCTAAGGCAAAATTCCTTGCTATCGGGAATAAGACACTGAAATGCTTTTGTGTCACTAAGGAACACTATAAACCTAGATACCATATACTTTGATATAGTTTTCTTCATAGCTACTTTTAAAGAAAGAAAATGACAGGCAGGAAAACTTCAATGCTTATGGCATAGGGAGCTACTCCTCACATAATGGAGTGAGGAGCTACTCTGAATAAATTCCTGTAACCACTGAAATTGAAGACAATCCACAGAAATTCAAAGAGCCTGACTACTCAAACCTTGCAGTAAGTATATCAAACTAATAGATAAACTGGTCCAAGTGGTAAGTAACAATCAATTTGTAGGAACCAAGCAACAGGAAAACATTCTTTTTTTTTAAAAGTTGACTTAAAATTTGATTATATGAGAAATGATGCTTCTATTTAGCTTTTGAGATTTTTTTTCCTTCTACCAACACATAGTTATCTACAGGGAATTAATTGGCAAAATTCATAATTTTTTTTTTTTATATTTCAGTTAAATTTCCTATATTTTCATTGAATTTTCTTGAAAAAGAACAAATACAAAAATATTTCTGCAAAATTCAAATTACACTGGTTTACATTTTATGTTGGGAAAACCAGTGTAGTTTGTCCTCATGGAATTGAAATCTCTATTTTCTGTTATGGATAACTTCTGTTAGATTTTTGTCCACAGAACTTACTTAATAATCTAGTTCATAGTGTATAACTGTAGGGTATGAAAATTCTTATGCATATACCTACTTGCAGTTATAAGGTATATATTATGTTCTGTAACCCAACAGCCTTCCATTTTAACTTCAAGATTAATTATTTGACAAATATGTAGAGTACAAGTACTTTTTCCTTAAAAGGGAAGAATAAGTTAAATTTTGGAATTATCGCTTGGAAGAAGAAATGTTCTGATTATGTAGTAATCTTCATTTCTATGTTCAAGTTTCTGCAGCTAGTCACAAAAACAGATTTTAAGGTTCTGCATAATAAAGAACATGCCATATAAGAAAGTTAACACAAACACACATAAATTTCAGGAATGGCAATCCAAGAAAGATTTTTTTATCATATTATCACTTCTATGTCCTTTTTTGTATTTCTTCTAAATATAAGTACCCTACATTCTTAAATGCAGCTTGAACATTGCAGGCATTATTAGGTAGGGTGTGCATGAGTTAAAGCCCTCTGTGACAACCTTCTGCTTCTTTTCAATTTGAAATAAAGTTGGAAATCAGTGACTTAAGCCAGGGACTTTCTGCTGCACATTGAATTCTGGGAGAAATTATTCTAGAACCTCTGAATTCCGTTGGCTTGAGCTACATGTAGAATATCTGTTGTTTGATTGCCTATGATCCAAGACTGATACACATAAATGAATAAAACAGGTTGCTTAGAGCACTCTTATTACTTTGTCTATAGTTTTTCTCCCCAGGAGGCTCATAAAACCATTCCATATGCACAAACACTCATTTCAGAAACAAAATATTAGCTGATATTTACTTAACAAGACTCTGGCTATATAATCTTTATCAAGAGATGGAATTTGCAGATTTTCGGCTCTTTTGACATATGGAGAGGCATAATCCATACGTACACTCAGTGTTCATGGATTTTGTAACTAAATTAAGGCTCATTTACTGGGCAATTTCCAACCTAGTTATTAAGACAACTGTTAAGTCTTTCATGCTGAAACTGAGAAAATATGTCTGAGCCCTGATGCTCTACTGAAAGGAAGCAGGAGTGGATTCATTGTCCTGCAGATTTGCCTGTGTTGCTGTACACAGAACCAGTATCCAAATCAACTAGCAGAAGTTCAGATCCCTGAAGATGTGGATTCAGTACATGAAATAAATGTAATCATTTTCTGCTCTATACCTCATGGGTTTATCTTGAAAATATCTATTTACCATTTTAATCTCCTGAAATACTCTAGATTAGAGTTCTACTGGGGTTTATACCACAGTGATGTCTACACTGACAAAGCAATACTCAGTTTTGTAGTTAAACTTGTTTGAGTGGGATATTTAAGATATGAGAATATACTAATCACAGATTATTTCTTGAAAAATGCATTTGATGAAAGAAAGTGGTTCATACCTTCTGGTTGTCACAATCATATCATTTTATAACAGCTAAAGACTGTTCCTTTTTATCCGTATCTAATTCAGGGAAAAGAGACAAAGTTTTAAGTATGTATTATTGTGAAGTAAAAACATCAAAAGTCTAATGAAGATTGAAGGCGATATTGGAGAATCAATGGCAACAAAAAGATTTTTCCAAAGTTAATGTATACATTTTCATGAAGTATTATTTCTAGTTTATGGAAGGACAACAAATATTTTTAAGTACTTTACCATTAGTCTGTATTTAATGAATGTGTTGGAATTTTTTCAGACTCTGCATTTCCTGGATCCTGCCCTGTCTCCTACAACAAAGTTACTCTGTGACTTTTGATTCAATATTTTTATTCTTGGTCTTACTGGAAAAATCTCACTTGTTGAGGTGTATTATAAAACTATACAAAACATCGTCTATTTCTCCGTAAAACAAAACAACATAATTCTGGCAATTTAATAAAGGTGGAAAAGAGCAATCTTTTTCCCAATGAGTCAGAAGAAAATGTGATTAAGCAATACCAATATAATACAACACCAGCTTTTAGCTGGTAGCTAACCATTTAAAATCAAATAATGATTATGCGGACTTTATAATTCAATCACAGTTTAGTAACTGAGCAAAACAAATTAAGAGATAAAATTAATGAACAAAAAGAAAAGAAACACAGAGATACCCTGCACTCCAAAAGATGTAAGGATCCACATACTTACACTGTGAAAAGAAAAAAACAAAAAAAAAAGAAAAAAACCCAACAGTGGAATAGACCTTTTCTTTTAGCAAAGCATGCAAAAATGTCAAAATAAGTGCATGAGTTAAATGAAGACTCACTCATAGATACAATTTCAACCTGTTGCACCCAATCCCACAATAAAAGTGACTTGCCATTTCACAAATGTGGTTTGAAAGACCAAAACAGGGTTGAATGAAGAGTTCCTTCAAAGAGTTTCATCTAGTTGGGCTGTAAATATCAATAAGTATGGCAAATTAGTAATGAATGATTATTCCATTTCACAGAATCACAGAATGGGTCAGGTTGGAAGGGACCACGGTGGGTCATGTCTGTTGCTCCAGCAGAGCTATCCAAGAGCACGTAGCACAGAATTGTGTCCAGATGGTTCCTGGATATCTCCGCTGAGGGAGACACCACAACCTCTCTGGGCAATCTGTTCCAGTGCTCAGTCACCCACACAGTAAAGAAGTTCTTCCTCATATTCAGGTGGAACTGCCCGTGCATCAGTTTCTGCCTGTTACCTCATGTCTTGTTGCTTGGCACCACCATCCTGTTGCATTGGCACTTGTCCGTCCTCTGACACCATCCCTTCAGATATTTATAGACATTGATGAGGCCCCCTCTCAGTCATCTCTTTTTGAGGCTGCCCAGCTCTCCCAGCTTGTCCTCTTAAGAGAGATGCTCCAGTACTCTCATCATGTTTGTTACCCTCCACTGGGCCCACTTCAGGAGCTCTTGTATGAGGAGCCCAGAACCAGACACAGCACTCCGGATGTGGCCTCACCAGGGCTGAGTAGAGGGGCAGGATCACCTCTCTTGAACTGATGGCAGTGCTTTTGCCAATGCACCCCAGGATTCCACATACAAGGGCATTGCTGGCTTGTGGAAAGCTTGTTGTCCACCAGGACCCCCAGGTGACCCTGATTTTAAGAGTTGCTTCATTTTTGTACTCAGCACATATTCCAAGTTCAGTCATTGTATGAGTTTGTGAGATTTTCTTCCCTTGTTATTCTTATTTATATACATAGATAACTCTTTGTTTTTCATTAAAGTTACCAACACAAAGGCAAAGAATTGAAAGAAAACATATGAACCTGAACAATAAATAAAGCAGAAGCACCTTCTAATTTTGCGCTTTTTCCAAATCGATATGCTGAGAAAATGTTCATTCCCATTTCAAAACTTTTCACCTAGCTTTCCAACATAGCTCTTATTTTACATTGTATTCTTTCTTTTCCCATTGTTTAATTTGAACATGAAGAAAAAATAAGTTTTTGTTTTATTCGTGACAGACAGAGTTCTCACGAATTTCAAACTTTCATCGTGACACAGCTTTAAAGCACTTATTACTGTTGCAACTTCAGTTACTGAAGGAAGATAATTTTTAGTAACTTTTATGCATATAAGTAACAATAGAGATATATTAGCTAAAATTACTTTGATCAGTGCCTAAATATGTTTACCCAGGAATTGGGATCTCACTTTTTTTCAGAAGCCAGGTGGTTTTACCCACCTTAGGAGTCCATCCTTGTAGGTGTGCTGGGATATTGTAGCTCTCAGGGCTCAAGGCTGAACACAGAAGTCTACAAGCTTATTTTTACACCTCATTTGGAAGGTTGTCATAACCAAAGCTGGCTCATGAGAGTACATGAATATATTTCAAAGTACTGAACTGAGCCACTGACCTATTTGGTGAAATTCCTAGCACTTGCAGAAAGGTGGGGAAAAGTACATCAGTGCACAGAAATCCATACTTTTTTCTCCTTCCTTTAACATGCCATTCCTTCTTGTCTACTTTTGTTTCAAAGAATATAGAGTAATGTGTCATGTTTTTCAAGCTTGAGGGCTGCTGCCTGTGAGATATCAATAAGGACACATTCTTAATAGACATCTCAGAATTCATCGGTATGAGCATTTCAGTTCAGATCAAATGTGGTGTGAATGTCCAGACTATCCCCACTTACTGTATTAGGCTTCACATCAAGGAGTATGATCTTCAAGAACATGACCTAGATTCTTTTCAAATAAAATTAAACCTAAAGGATCAGAAGCGCATGAGAAGTACATTTTAATTTGTAATAGACTCAGCATGTGGGATAAGACTAGAACAAGTCCTATATACCCTTGTGAAACACACTACCCAGCAACAGGTATTTTTCTTGTAATTAAATAAATTGGGCAAACAGACTTCCAAGAAGCCCCTGGAATCTCCAGGGAAAAAGAGCTCCAGAATACATCAGCTCATATAGCACTGATCAGTGACAGCTACGTGAGATATGGTTGACCTTCAGGGAGGAGTTGGAGGTATGAATATTGTTTAACTGGGGCTTTCTGGGTACTGGTACTCCAGCCCTGCCTGATCATCACAGGTTACATCAGGACAATAAAACAAACCAACTGTGCCATGAGATTCAAACCTACTACCAAACACAGGAGACTGAGGTACATTTTCCATGATTAACAGGTTTTTCCAAGTCTGCTCTATCCAACCACAGATTTAAGCATACAGTAAAAGAAGAACTGCCATGCTGGAAGCACCACAAGTTTTAACCCTTAGTAAGACCTCCTCACATCCAGATAGATTCTTACAGGTTTGTTCTTTCAGTGTAATTTTTGCTTTCGTTATTTGGGTTTTATTTTTTGTTTTTTCCCCCTCTGAAGGAAAGAAGAGCCAGTCATTGAATTCTGAGATTATTACTTTGTAAAATTATGATATGTCTGTACTTTCTACTGTAATGACATCACTTGGGATTTTTCTTTTGATTTTATGTGCTTGTCTCCTACATTGATTATTTAATTTCTGCAAAGAAATGTTGTGACATGAACTCATCTTCTAAACACTCTAGTTTAATACCTGGTATGAGAAAAAAAAAGGGGGAGGAAAAATAAAGGAGGTTGAAGGAACTAACCAGACTTTATTTAAAAAACCCTCCAACACTACTGAAAAACATGTAAGTACCAATATTCTGGAATTTAGAAGTTGTTACCAGTCCCTTTATGGTATAGAATCTTTGCTTCCAAGGTTGTTTCTTATGTGACAGAATGTCTTCTCTTGTCTGTGACCTTTTTTCAATCATGTCTACTAGTTTATTTCTGAAGTTCCAAGATGTATAGATGCATGTTTCCTGTTGTTATCCGTTACCACAAATCAGCATACAGATTTCCCTAGAAATTGGCATAGTTTAACCTTATGTTGGATTTCTACATATATTAAAAAAATACAGTTGTATTTTTTGTAATACAAAAAATTGTATTTTATGGTATGTGATTTTCATCTGATTACTCAAGTTAAATGTGTTTTGGCTTATCTCTGATGTCAATAATTTTCTATTATAATTCTACTTTAAATATTTGAATAAAAAATATCTGCACATATACCTGTTCTCTTCCATGATCTCCAAAAAACTTCCATCAGGAGACCATTTCCTAGGCACAAATACCTACCAACAGCAAATTATTTGCAAAGAGATGAAGAAAAGCATATTACTATGCACAGTAATATCTTCCTTTTCAGCTTAATAATAGCTGTGTACTAAAGAGATTGCTAAAAGAAAACAGAGACATATTAAGGACCTACTTGCAATATTAGAAAAAAAGTTTTGAAACAGCTTTGTCAATCTGCAACCTGTGACTTCAAAGTAGCATTACAACTTGCTATACTTCAAGCAATTTGTGATTAATTAGTTTCTACCCATACTTAACAGCTGACACAGTTTGATTGGATTATTATGTGGGTATTTTATCTCCTTTTTAAAATAATAATAATAATATGTAAGTTAAAGAAAAAGAAGAAATAAGTACTGAAAGAAGATATTTTAGACTTTAAAATCAGATTGCATCACTCCTATGAGTCTTCAATTGTACATTCATATACTTAAAAGTTACTAAACAGAGATGATTAGGCCCTTTTATGAGAAGAACAGTTAGAAAAAGGGCCAAAATTATGCCTTTTCACAATATCTCTGTTGGCTTTTTAGATCATATTTACATTAAAAAGGATTTTCTTTCCTTCCTCCTGTGAAAAAATAAATTGTTTGAAATTTTCTCCATTGATAAAAAAGTTTTAAAGCCATTGCCTTGATGAAAACACTTGATGGATGTTTAACAGTAAATTAATCTGAAACAGAAATCCAACTTTTAAACTTTCTGACTATTCTTTTTGATATTTCCATCAGAAGAAGAAAACAACTAAATGTTTTTCCTTGGTAAATAGGTAAGGGATGAGGATGAAAACAAGTTCAGTTCAGAACATTTTTATTGACACATTTCACCCTGGCAACAGGACAAATGTAGTTGATTAATAGAAAAGCTGTAATTACTTGGACATGAAGTACCCTTTTTGGAAAAGTTGTCATAGACAACTACTACAGTCTACTACATAGACAACATACTATATGCAATTTTCTAAGGAAAGGTTAATATTTTTTCTAGGCTTCAGACTAGGAAACAAAGCATTTTGGTGGGAAACAAATTATTTTGGTAGGAAACACATTTAAGGTAGGGCTCAGATAACTTGGTTTGGCTCGGAAATACATTCTCTTCACTTGAGTGAATCACATATTTAAGGCATGATGGCTCTGATCATTGTTCTCATAAATGTTGTGATAGAGTTTCATATCGATTTTTTAGTGATGTCTTAAAAAAGGAGGCATAGCACAATGCCACCAGTCACATTTTACATACTGCCATCCACATACTTGTTTTTCCTTGTTTCTATTCAGACTGTACTATTTCTTCGAATTCTTTATTCCCATTTCTATACACACAGTGAAAATTCTGGAGCTGTTACAGAAGAAATTCAAATGCTGAAATTAAGTATACAGACATTTGTATACATCACTAAGGGAGGCAACATAGCATCTGCTAGAATAGGCACCTTCTGCAAATGGATATTGCTAGTTTAACCAAAGCTACAGAACAGTAGCTTCTGCATGAAAACTTCTGCATGAGACATTTTGGAAACTTTAACAAAAATTCTTAACACTATAGGAGATGGAGGCGGGGGGGAGGCACTAGCAAAAATTAATGGCCGGTGTGTTTCTCTGTCAAGAGCAGGGATTGTAGAAACCTATGATTTTACAATCAGATAGTAAGGCATGTTCCAACGCAAATCAATGCTTCTTTCAAAGAAGACAAGACTAGATGTCAGATGCTTCTCAGAAGAGAAATTGACCCTACAGAGGTGCTTGAAACACATTGACATTTGGTTTTCCCAAAGAGAACAAAAGAAACACTCTGAAGCCAAATAGTTGGCTGTAAGTTCTGCTTGAAGTTCTCTTCTTTGTGTTTAAGTACATCAACTTTATCAATTTTATTAACCTCTTAAAGCAAGGAAGATGTGTATGGAAGGAGGCAGCTAGGACAGTGGAATATGAAACAGTGTCTTCTGCACTGAGAGTGGTTTACAGAGCTAGCCAAGAATTTCTCACTTCTCTGACTGGCTGTGAAAGAAATAAGAATTTCAAATCTGATTTTAAAATGAGATTCCCTTGAGAAGGCAGTTAGTCTTTACAAATTTAAAATATTAAACGAAAGTAAATATCACTGGTTGATTACAAGAGCTAAACAAACCCCATTGCTATTCTTTAAAATCTCAAGCTGAAAATTTGGATGTGACATTGGAGAACAATTTTAAATTGTTCTGTCAGGCACTGAAATACAATTTTCTTTAAGAGAGTGCTATGTTTAGAGATTGATCCAGTTTATTCTTCAGGAAAAAAAAAATCCTGGTTCTTAACTACTTATAAATAATTTAGCTAATACATGCTTGTGAAGCACTTCAGAAGGTCAATATTTATGTATAAGATTCTCACAAGAAAACAAAGGACTATAACTAAAATTTTAACTCTTCTGTTTTGATGACATATTAGACTTTAATCTAAGACAGATTCTCATGATATATGCTTCCATAATTGAATAGTCAATGTTAAATGAGCAGGAGGTTCACCCTCAGGTGAAACTGATTCAGTAAAGTAATTATGAATAAACATATTCTATAATCCTGTCCTCTTGAGCACTGCATAAACAGCTTCTAGAATTTCCAGAAGCTGAAAACAAGACATGAACACTCTGCTCTGTTTTTCCATTTTTTGGCTAATCTTTCTTTTCCTGAAGGTCCCCCATTTGACCTCCTTTTGATTTTCCTTCACACAAGAGTGTTTCACAATATCAAAAGCTAGCAGAAACTCTATTGTTCAAATGTGCTTCTGTATTGGAAAAGAATACTTGCTTGTGTCTGAAGAGGAACCTGTCATTATAACCCAAATCCATCTTCTGAACTTAAGAATTGTCATATTGTTTTAAACCAGAGGACAGCACGATTTGTATCCCATTTCCAACTGTACCAAAATCTGATACTTGTGAAAGGGTGAAAGAACAAAGGAAGCACACAAATATTTTCTGTGCAATGTATTTACTGTCTTCAACAACCTACAACTCAGTCTGAAGTATTTGTCACCATGAATTTCTAGGTAAAATATTCTCTATAGGTTTCTTTTACATTAATTTATTTGTCCCGTCTTTTCAGGTCCATGTAAATAAATGTGATATCCACAACAGTGGTGGCAAATAATTCAACTGCTTAGTTACAGATCAGCTTATTTTACTTGCTTTGTATCTGTTACTTGATGGGCTCATTTGATTTTGCCTCTTTCTTTTGCTGGAATTGAGAGTGAAGAGCTAATACCTTTTCATTTTCATCAAGTCACAATTATTATTATTTAATGACTTTCAGGCTAAATAAAATCCAAGTTTATTTAGAAATTTCTTTATATAGAAAACAATTTTACACATTTAATCACCATTGCTGCCCTTCTGACAGCCTTTATGAATTCAAGGTTCAACCAGACTGCACATGCCGTTCTAAGTGTGAAGTCAACAGTAGTGTGACAGTTCTCTCAGTTTTATTCTGTCTTTCTTCCTGGCAGTTCATAAGATTAAGTTTGCCTTTTCCCTACAATTTTAGAAAAGGGGAAACAGGGATTTCTCATTCAGCTGAGATGATAAATGGAGAATTAACACACCAAAGGATCCCTGTTTTCTAATAAGTAATCTTACCCAGCAAGGTAGTCCCTAAATTATTCAACAGAATTATCAGCAGTGGAACATCTGAAATTCTTTTTGGTTAACGAAGAGTATTAAGCTATTCTCTTGCACCCAGACCACTTCTACTTAGGCTTAGGGCACAGGTAGATATATTGAGGAATGATGTCCTAGTCCTCTGTTATTATCCAATTAGCCTCACAAAAAATTTCCAGTTTAGGAGTTAAAGAACAGAAGTACCTCCAGAATTCTGCTGATGTCTAATTTTCAGAAGAGTCTGTCTCACATCTAAAGGCAGTTTGTAACTCTTAACCTGAAATACATTCTGGGCTTGGGTATAGAGCCAACCCCCTTGAACACCTAAGCATGCAATTATTAACAACTGCACAGAAAACTAGCTGGCAACTCTTATTGTGAAATATAATAGAAAGCTTTTACTGTTTTATAATTATTCTGAGTACAGAACTATCAACATAAGCAGAATTGATTTTTTAACTGATGAATAAAAATTAATCAATGAGCCACCTCTGTTGTAACATATGAGCTCTTTTAAAATTATTGAACTTAATAACAGTTGCTAAACATGGGATCTGGTATTTTCCTTTGTTAATCAGTACATTAGAATGTAATCTGGTTTTAATCTCATTAATTCAGAGAACGTCCTTGTACTTAAAATTATGTTCCTATGAGCATGTTATATGCAACAGCTTTTGCCACATCTCTTCCAGTCCTTATTATCACAGTAGATTCATAACAGATCTGATGGTTAAATACCTCTCTGTAGCCTGCTCATGAAGAGTATGGTGAAAAATATAAGCTACTGATTCACACCTGACAACTGAGAAAATCAAACCTTGCTATTAGGTAACTTTATGACAAATGTGGTTTTGTCCTCTAAGAATTCTTCTATCAATAGACACAGTTTACTGCTTTTGAGATAGATATCCATTTTATGTTCAGCACAAGTCTTGGGAAGTGCATCAGTAAATGCAACTTGTGAACAAGCATTTAGAAATACACCGAATTTCTCATCCGATTACTTTGTCACATTACATTTGATCAAAACTTTTGCTGAGAATACAAGGATTACCCAAACTGAGATGTAATACCAGATTTTGTTTAGGAACAACATTCAATTCCTTCAGCCTTTCAAACCATAAACAAAGCAAATAAAAGATGGTGGAATAGGGCCTTACACTCACAGTTGCTAAGAAGTAATTCTCTTAACCCTTATCAAGCCTCTTGCACATTCAAATAATAAAACAATTGCAGTTTGATTTTTCACCAGAAGCTGTAGTTTCAATCCAGCAGTATGAAAGATGAAAGAGAAAATTTTTGTTTTCAGGCATCTCACTAGTGGATATTCTGACCTACCATATGTGGTAAGGATTGCGTCAACTCTTTGTTCTCTTCCTTTGGGGTTTCTTCTGTCTTACTTGTGGATTAGCTTTCCACCTTGTATGAGTTACTAAGTCGTGAGATTTAACAGCCTCTGGTACAGGACAATGTGCTAGTTCAGGAATTTAGGAATTACTTGTACAGCCAATGTAGAGGCTTGTTGTTCCCACAAATTCAAAGCGCACTAAGCAGAATGTAAACAATATTTGCTTTTTTTTTGAAGACATAAAATAGCACACTGAAACAGATTAAACAGTCACAATGTATAACATTTTGTAAGAAAGTTAAGCAGAAGTTTATACACAATGAATAATAAGAGAGGGTTAAATGGAGGTTTGTGATACAATTTCACAAATAGTACAGATAAATGTGTGAGAGAATCAAAATTTGCAAGATAAGAACAAAGAATGTAGAACAGACAGAAGACATACATAGTGAAACAGAAGTCATCCTCTAGAAGCAGTTGGAAAGATATTTCATGGACACAAAAGGAGTTCTTGTCTTGAAATGAAGGCAGTCTTTATGAGACCTCTCTATGGGACCTGATGAGATCACACCCTTATTTTTGTGAAAGGGGAGAGGACTAGAGAAAAATCAACAATGAATGAGAAAGGATGGGGAAGAAAGATGATGCTCACTTTATTTCACGTTTCCCTCAAACCTGTTTACTAAGACCATCAAGGGACCAGAGCCATTTGTGCTGAACTGTATAGTGTGAGCTCTAAGGTACTGTAGATTCACAGCTGTATTCTCTGTATTCTCCTCAGTCTTCTAGACCTGTTTTGACTCAGAGAAACAAAACTATCCATTGTAATTAAGGTGCATTTAACATTTGGATTTGTACAGTAGTGTAACAAAATTCTTTAGGTTTATTTTATATTCGTTTTACTTTAAACATACACTTTGATTTTTTAATTGCTGCTGATTATTATCCTTGTATAACAGGCGTTTCTATTATAGCCCTGGATCTTACTCTTGAGTGATAATGATCAACTCAGAGAAAATAATTTTATACACAAATTCCCCCCTCATGTGCACCACTTGACATTTATCAATACAAAATATCACTTGCCATTTTACTGTCCAATCACACAGAGACCTTTTGTGATTCTCTTGGAGACCTTTTGTGATTCTTAACCATTAACCCTTTTTTCACCACCTTAATTAGCATAATGTTTTTATCAAAATCACATCAGTACTCTCTTCTTTTCCTAATAACGTTTAATATGTTGAACATAACATCTCCCAGCCAAAGTTCCTGTGCACTGCTTAGGATGACCTCCTTTTACTTTAAAGAAGCTTGATCCTGTTCTGTGCTCTAAACTACTTTTCAGTTATGCCAAGATTTTCCCTCTGAAAGAGTAATTGCCTTGACAGAGGAATTTGACAAATACGGTCTGGGGAAATTCAGGTAAATAGATCATAGAATTGTTAGGGTTGTAAAAGACCTTTAAGATCAAGTCCAGCCATCAACCTATCACGACCTTCCATGTTTACCATTAGACCATGTCCTCAAGTGTCATATCCACAGGTTTTTGGAACACTTCCATGGACTCTGCCACTTCCCTGGGCAGTCTGTTTCAATGTTTGATAATCCTTTCCGTTAAGAAGCTTTTCCTAACATCCAATCTAAGCCTCCTCCTCTGGTACAACTTGAGGCCATTTCCTCTGGTTCTGTCACATGTTACTAGGGGGAAGAGACTGACACCCATCTGACTATGACTTCCTTTCAGGTAGATGTACAGAGCAATAAGGTTCAGTGGTGGGCTTGGCAGTGCTGGCTTAACTCCCTCTCAGAGTCATCACCACTGAGGCTTTAAGAGGCAGAAACTATTAAGCAGGAGTGTTGGACCCTTGCAAAGAAAGGGAATCTTGCTGTAAAAGAGAAAAAATTGTTGTGACTTAGTAATATCTACTATTATACAGAGACTTCAACCTTGTTCCCCTGGTTTTCCCCCTTCTCTTTTGCTTGTATTTCTCCCTACTTTGCTTTAAAGTTGGAGCTTATAATGGCCTGTCAGGAACAAAAGTCCTATTTATGTCAAGCTTGGAAAGAGGATAACAGAACAGATGACCATGTTGAAACAAGCATAAAGAGAGAGAGAGGGAAGTGCAGTGTTCTTCAGAATGGCAAGTCAGACAAACATTGGTGACCTTCATACAAACTGTCTCCGAAGTCGGTGCAGTTACACCAGAATGTTTATTTTTAATTTTGTTCTCTAATAAAGCAGCAGCATTTTCCAATCTCAAAAAAGTCATCTCTATTTACTCAGCTGTATTATTGCTATTAATCATTGATAGAGCATCATAGATTTGTGCAATGTTTTACAACTGGAGACATATTCTCTATCTAAAAGAGTTCAGGTACAGAAGACAAATGATATACTGATAAAGCAGCACCTGAGAGTATCAGGAGATATTACAACAAAAGAAAAAAAAAATTTCCACTGAAGTATTTCTATTAGGGATTAAAAGAAAAGGATGTTTCTCAGTAGAGCAAGGCTTTACTTGGTAATAATTACCTATCTAGTTCTGTAGTTGACTGAAGAAGTTTGATCAGGTCAAACAAAAATGCTGATAATTCCAAGTCCAACAAAATCATTTTGCTGAATTAACCTGAAGGAAAAAAATTTCCATTCTATCTTATTTCTCCTATTTTGTTATTTTTCCCAATTTTGTCTCATAAATACCAGTCAATATTGCTCTGACAGTCTCAATGGCAAATGATGAAAGTAATTTTCTCTATTTCAAGTAAAGCCTTTTTCGTTCCACCATGAAAAGTTGTCACCACCAAAATGATGATCTGTCTAGCAATTTCTTGAAAGTTTTTGTTTATTTCCTTGGATTGTCTCAGTGCCTTAATAATTTTACACTGTGTTAAGTCTTTCACAACATCATTCTAATTATATTATTTATGAAAAAAGAATAAAAACAAGTAATTAAGTTGGTTAGGGGTTTTTTTCCTTCCTTTTGGTGATTAGAGGAGATGTGAAGCAGACTCAGAGGTAAAGTGCAAAGGACTGATTAGTTTGGAAATTCTGTGATACAAACAGAATTCAGGACAGAAACTACAGAAAATTAAGTGTTTCTATTTAAAATGAAGAAGTATGAGAAGCTTGTAATACCTTCAAAATCTGAACTGTAGTAGAACACACACATCTAGAAAAAACGTAGGCAGAAGTACTTTTGCTGATTTGTTACCCAGACCTTTCATGTGTGTTAAAAATTCCAGCCATTGCTTAAATACAGGAAATCATCACCATTTCCTAAAGAACAAATTAATAGAAAATTCATTTCTCAAAGATTTCCTTTTCCCTCACAGTGCAAGTCACCTGTTCTTAGCAGAAACCTCAAAAACTTATCTTCTCAAAGTTCTGCAGACTCCACAAATTTGAACATAAGTTCTCACAAAACTTTCTTTGCTCAATAAAAAAAATCAACACAAAGCAGAGACCAAGAGACAATATATATCTCTGAATAAAAACAAAGACATAAATATTGATTTTAGAGACATACAGAAAGCAGTTCCCTTAGCGAATCCATCATTCAGTATAGGAAAAAGCTATAATCAAATACAGTTGGCCATGGATTGATTCCTTCACTTCTGATTTTTGCGAAAAATCGTGCAAAGTTTGTGAAAAACAGAGTTTCTTATAAAGCACATTTCAAGTTCATTTTCTAAGAGCTATCCTTTCCATGCAAGCATGGATCTTTTGTGAAAAACAGCTGAATATTACAGTAAGACAATAATTTTTTTTATTTGGGAAGTCCAATAATCTCCACTCAGAGGTTTTAAAAGCAGTATTTCTTAGTAGTGTAATTTGAGAATAGCTTCATTACAGCACTTGTTATCACAAGCATGTTTAATTTCACAATCAGAAGGCAATGAGTGTAAGATTTAAGGTAATTACACTATCATAAGAGAAGACAGGAATATGTTTAGCCATCCCTCCTCCATGTTGTTGCTAAGAGCAAAGAAGATTGAAGACTTAAATTAACAATACATTTTCCTTTCTCTAAAATTCTGTGGATAATACTGATTGTTAAGAAAGAACACACCCTGTGTCTATTTAGCTAACATGGACCTTAAGAAGCATATCCCTGGAAAACTGAGACAGATAAAATGATTTGTGGAGGGCTGTGAGCCCTCAAGGCAGGAGCCTTTTGCACTTCCCTGGAGGAGTCAAAGATAAGCAACCTTCCTCGGGGTCATGGTGAACTCCCAACACGCCTTGTTTCTTCACGGTAATAGCCTGTACCCCGTTGGCTAATTGGTTTCCACTCCACCCCTTGTTTTTCCCATACAAGCCCCTGCTTCTACCCCTGACAGGAGGGAACTCTTGTCCCTGGCCTCCCCTTCGCAGGGTGGTTGGACAATAAAGGCTACCTCTGCGGAACTGCCGTACGAGGCTCCTGTCTCACTATCCCTGAGTGTGCCTTGGGTGATTTCACAAAAAGCTGAATCACAAGAGCTGGAATCACTTGTAGCTGAGAGATCGCTACACTTGCTGAAATCACCTGTTGCCCAGGAAGGCCTGCCAGTGCCCCTGGAAGGGCTGTTCTCTACGGGACACTCTCTCTAGGAAGGTCACGGCATACTGGTGCTGATCAGCACCGGACCTTCAGCGACAATGATTTGTCTGAGGTTTTGGTTTGGTTTTTTTTAGAAAGTATTAATGTACTTTAAAAAGCCCTTTTTGTTTTCTGAAAAAAAATCCCGTTTCGGCACTAATTGAACTTTGGCCTTTTTTGTCTTCTGTCTGCATATATGAAGCACAGCTTTGTGTTCTTCCTGCAAAGGCTGACCTTGCTTCCAGAGATCATACAGTTTCTCTTACTCTTGATCTCCATGTTCAGCCAAGCTGGTCTTCTTTCCCACTTGCTTGACTTATGACACAGGGGAATTGCCTGCTTGTGTGTTTCTCAGAGGTGGTTCTTACACATCGACCAGCAGCCCTCAAATGCAGATTCCCAGAATACTCTGCTACACAGCTCTCTGAAGTTTGCTCTCATGAAGTCCAGGGTAGCAACTCTTTTGTCCTTATTCTCATTACACTGGAAATTCTAAACTCAAGAATTTAATGATCACTGTGGCTGAGACAGACACCTACCATCACATGTAGCATTATTCACAGGTAGCAAATCTAGGAAAGCATCTTCTCTAGTTGGCACTTCAAGTACCTGAGACAAGAAATTATCTCCTAGAAACTTGAAATGTTTCTAAGACCTGTTTGTCACAGCAGTGTGATATTTCCAGTTATGTCTGGGAAGTTGAAACTTCAAATAGGACAAGGGCTACTGATCCTGAAATTTCTCCTAACTGCCTATAGAATAACTCATCAGTGCTTACATCCCAGCTGGGTGATCATTAGTAAACATCCCCCACTATCTCTCCTTTGTTCTCCATCCCCCAAATACTTACCTAGAGGCTCTCAACCATATAAAAGCTAACTGTAAGAGCTCTACAATCAAAGCTCTCCCTTACATATAGTATGACTCTCTAACTCACCTGCCCTGACTACTCCTGCTGAACAGCCTGTAGCCCTCCATCCCAGTACTCCAGCTGTGGGACTCACGCCACCAAGTTTCACTAGTACCAATATCATAACTCTTTAATATATATGTAAATACTAAGACCCAGATGACAGCTGAGATGAAACATTCTTGAGGCAAGTCATACTGACAGAGCTTTTGAGGAAAGCCCCAAGAGGAAGAGTAAAATATATCCAAATATATATTCCACAAAAATAATTGAGACTGAAGTGCTTTGTCATGTTTGGGGTTTTTTTTCCCTCCTGCCTATAATCTTCACAATAATTACAGTTTTCTGAGTATTTCTTTCTGACACCAATTAACTCTAATTTTTAGTGTTGAAAACTTCTGTGCTCACTCTCAAAATATTATTTTACGCAATACATTGTGTAGTTGTGTGTTGGGGCAAAAATGTCATATGCATATTACTAACTAACACTTTTATCTGGTCAAAAAGAAACAATAGCTTGATTTTTTTTTGCCTGTTCTTTTGTTCATTTTGCCAGGTATTTCAACTTAAAAAAAAATTAGACTTTAAAAATCTAAGTGCCCAAAATATTTTAAGGGAAACTTTAGCTATTCAGCTTTCACTTGCACAGAAGTGAAATATATATATATCTTGCAGAAGTCTCTTCTCAGTTTTTGTTCATAAGAACATGAGACCTTTCCATCCAACTGTTTCTATATTGAGAAAGAGGTTTTTTAATCTTACCTGTAGTATTTTTTCCTCTGTTTACTTTCCTCAAATTTCTTCAGCTTGCAGTAACTGAATTTAGACTGTGAATGCTGAGCAATCATCAGTTGCATTAAGCAGGAAAATTAAAAAATCTCAAAACCATCACAATGCAGATACTGGTCTTGACAGCAAAAGGAATAGAAGTCTATCAATACATTAAAACAGTCTTGAGTGAATGACTGACAGTTAGTACCTACTGTACAGCTAAAAATAACTCAACAAGAAAGGCAAGGAAAAAAAAAGAACTTCTGAGTTGTACTGAGAGAGTTCCTTAAAAGCATGATTGCTGGGAAAAGTGGTGGGTGCTGTCAATTCATTTTGTGAATCTGCCTCTGACCTTCGGTAGAAAAGAAGGCTTTAGAATAATACTCCTAGAAGAAATTTTGAGGTAGGTGATGCTACCCTTCCAAGAGGCACAAAGAAAGTGTCACCCAGTTTTCTAATAAACTACGACTCTCTTGTCGTCTAAGTAGAATATCAGAGGAGATTCACTTAACAGCCACACACATACACTGTGTAAAGAGGGGTGTTGAAAGTTTAACTACCCCGGGGATTGAAAGGGGAACTATCTTCCTATTTATTAATTCTTTAATTATTATAATTCTTGCAACGGCTCTTGCATAACAGACTGCAAACATAACCGTCACCCGGGAAACACATAATTCTTGATTAAGCTGTGGGAAAACTATATAAAACGCCAACATGTCTATAGTGAAACACTGCTTATAACCTTAATTTGACATGGCAGGAGTTAAAAAAATATTAATCAAAATCTTATTAATCTCTTCAGAATAACAGCATTTTAATTATTTAATATTTAATATTTTGTTACTCTCACCATCAAAACTGAGAGTTTGCATAGACCATTTTCCAGACTTGCAGACAGTGAAATCATGAGTGTTATCTGGCCACTGTTCCAACACCTTATACCTGGAGAAACAGTGAAGACTGCATTGCTACTTTGACCTTTTCAGTATTCTGCGATTCAGAAAATGACCTCTGTTCTTTACAACTGCATGACCCTGTGAGTAACAGCAAAAATCTCAGAAAGGTCAAGTTGGTATAGCAAAGTTCGGTTTGACAGAATAGGCTAGACATTCAACCTAGATAGAATCTCTACCACAACAACATTTAAAAAAACCCCCTAACTACTACAAGTAGCATCACAGTACATCTCCTGGAGTGTAAAACAACTTTTGGTTGAAAAAAAACAAACAAAAAATTCAAACCCAAGTAAGTGATTTGCATTCCCACAGAGAGCCTGTGGAGCTGACCCAGGTAGTGGAATTGTACCCATGGGTTACACTTTTATAAATAGCTCTTCACCCTGCAAAGTCTTCCTGAATAATAAATGGGGAGAGTAAATTATAAAAAAATTGAACATAATGGAATAAAATAGCTTTTAAGATGAATTTACATTATGCTGAGATCTGCGCAAAGATATTGTAGAATTCCTTCTTCTTAGACTATTAAAGAAGTCCATTCTTAGACACTGAATTTCTTTTTCTTTTTTTTAATGGATCTGTTCCTGAAGTCTAGATGAGAACATACATATCAAGATCCTTATTTTTCAGTATAATGCATTACAAATATACCTTCAGTCCAGAAGTAAAGATACAGCTACTCAGACAGACCAGTGAAATGTGAGAGTTTGGCAAATTATACAAAAATATCTTTCTTTAATATTCATTCTAAATTTGAGTATCAGTGTTAGAAACTAAGGCTGAGGATGTCTTAATGAACACATTGATCATTCTTGCTATCAACAATGTCTACACAGACTTTGTGGGTCCCAAAGACAAAACAACTGCTATTTGAATTTATTTTTTTTTTAACAATTGAAGGGAGGAAAGATACAACTCGCATAGAAGTTGAAGTATGAGCCAGCACACTGCCTAAGGATGACTTTCCAAGAAAGGAGTCTTTCAGATTATCTAGAAGTTTTTCTGAGAGACAAAAGAAACATTGATGAGAATGTGAATTGTTGAAGTAGAATATACACTTTTTCCTGGTTCCATCTTAGCACAAATATGAGGCAATGTTAGCTGCTATCTACATCAAACCCCTTAAATCTTTGGACAAGATTTCAGTGGTCAGAACCTGTACATGGGAACTCTGTGCTGTGGCAGAATGTGAAAAGCACTATGACAACTTCTCTTTCTGTGGTAATAGTGAAGGCAGGTATAAAACAATGTAATGTTTTTGAGTTACACTTTTTCTCTTTTGTTTGTCAATGTGGAGCATAACTATCATAGTAATAGTTGGTGCAAAGGATCTAAGAGCAGAGATTGTTTCGGCTATACTTCCCTTATTCTGAAGTTTGGCAGCTGCATAGCTTAGGCAAGGAGAGATTTCTCAGGGTGCCTATAGTGGGAGAAATGTGTTCCAGCATTTTGCTTCAATTATGCCTATAGGCTCAGATCCTGAAGAAACAGTGCAAACAAACCTTGATAATCTCACATTGAACCCTGGGATGTGGGTTAAATGTAGAATTCAAAGACTTCTTTTTTTTTTAAATCGAGTATAAACAGTCTTTTATGCCAGCTGTTGCAAGTTCTAGCTAACAAAGCTGAGTGGCCTTCTTTCTAGCATGCAACTTTTTCTCATTAGGCATTCTCTCACTTCTTAAAGCCTTCCTTATTAGATATTAATGCTGATGCACTTTTGTTTGTCTGTTTATCACTTATGGTACATCTATTATATGTTCTGTTTTGTTAAAAATGTATGGCTAACCAACAGAGAAAAGAGCTGTCTACTTGATTTCTTGGATCATACAGATTTCTGTACAGGGAAGGGATAGTAATTTATATATGAAACATCAAGCAAGTACATCTGGGAGAAGTTTCTGAGGAGCACTGAACAGAGAAAGAGAAAGAGGGAGAGAGTAAAAAAAGCTCCCACGGCAACAGAAGAATAGAGCAGGAACAAGAAGCAGAGACAAAGAAAGAGCTGTGAGGCTAACAGATGTGCAAGACCAGGCTTTTAAAAACCCTCCAGGGGCAAGTACTTGAAAGTTTATTTCTAATATTTCCAAGATGGATAGCAGTTTTCCATCAGTTATGGCATTAAAAAGAAGAAACTTCTGTTCAGCAGATGTTTCTGTCCTTGATAGTTGAAGAAAATAAAATCAATGTTTCACATTACTGCAAACTAATTATGTGTAAAATTAGAACACAGTTAGGTTTAAGACTAAACTAAGGAGTAGCTAATCTAGAAGACAACTGAGGCATTTAATGATCTTCAAACCTAAAAGCTCCTCTTCTGTGACTTGGAAAAGACACCACATCGAACTGTTGGCCTCTCAGAGGTGGCTAGAGTCATGTCCAATTATTTTAATGGTAACATATGCTAGCAAAAACTCCAACAGCAGCATTTCTTTCAGCCTTCTGAGAACTGGTTCTTTCATAGAGTTTCTGTAAATGGTCCCTTTAGAGACTAATTTATCCTATTAGTTTCTTCAGAAAGTAATGTATTACTTAAAGCATTAAGTGTGAAACTTCAACCAGTTTTCCTTTATAGGGACTTGCATGCTTATAATTCCTTTTTATTGAAAACAAAGAGAACCATCTTCTAAGAGCATCTGTCATGCTGGTCTCTGAAAATATATTGAGAAAATAGAGTGCATTGCAGGATGATAGAAATCAAGTATAAACAGACATATTAAGCCTGGATTTCATCAGTTAAGATTTAGGTATTTGAAGGTTTTTCTTTTATATATAAAAGTCTTCATTTATCATAAGAAAACCAAACTAAAACATCAAAAATTTATGAGAGAAAAGATTTGCCTTTGAAGGGTCCATTGAGTAATATTTTACTCATTAATAACTGGTAAGGTGATTATAATAATAATCACAATATTTACTGCTGAGTGGAAAACTCAGTATAAAATAAAATATCTCCAGAATTTGAAGTACTTTTTTTTTGTACCAAAAGATCTCTATGACATCTTGTCAAAGTTGGCAATTTCCAACTAGATGACAATAATATACTACTCTAATGAATTCTTGTAGATCCATTCCATTGTCCCATATATGAACATTCAACTCTAAGACGGCACATCAGAGAAGCAGTCGATATATTTTGTTTACAAGCTGTTTAAATAATCCCACACAGTCAGTGCTTGTGGGAGTAAACTTCTATACTAGATAGAAACACACAAGTAACAAGACAGTGAAAGCATTTGTAAAATTCAGGAAGCAAAAACCCCAAATTCATAGTGAGAAGTAAACCTCTGAGTCTGGCGGGTAACAAACCAATTTTTATGTAGGACTTGGTATCATACAAGTGAAATGTGAGCAGACCTTAAAGCACATGCATGGTTATAGGTATTCACAATACATATGGTTTAGAGGACAAAAGGGCAAAATCAGAATATTCTGGTTTGCCAGCCAGAGGAGATGCTGACCTTTCTGGGGCAGATCTCTGTACTTAAAAATTTCAGCTCATAAGCAAAGAAGATCTGGTTGGGGATGGGAAGGTTGAAAGCAGCCTTGGCTGCAGTGACAATGAGATGATAGATTTCAGGATCCTGGTAAGAGAGGGCAGGGCAAAAAGCAAGATCACTACACTGGACTTAAGGAGAACAGATTCTGGCCTCTTCAAGGGTGTGCTTGAAAGTGTCAGGTGGGTTAAAGCCCTGGAGGGAAGAGGGGTGCAAGGAAATTCAAGGATCAACTCCTACAGGTTCATAAGCCGTCCACTCCAATGAGCAAAATTAAAAATTGCCTGAAGTCCTGCATGAGTAAGCAAAGAGCTCCTGCAAAACTCAAACATAGCAAGCAATAATACAGAAGATAGAAGCAGTAACAGATATAGACTACAGAGACACTGTTTGAGCATGGAGAGACACAGTTAGGAAAACCAACACACACCTGGAGTTGAATGTGGTGGGGAATGGCAAAGGCAGCAAGAAGAAATTCTATATATAGACAAGTAACAAAAGAAGGACTAGGGAAGGCAAGGAAAAGTTGCTAAATGGGTCAGGAGTTCTGTTGACCCAGGACACAGGAAAAGCTGGAGTATCGAAGACCTTCCTCACCTCATTTTTTAGCCACAGAACCAGCCTTCATAAATCCAAGGACCTAGAGAAGGTCCTGGTGAAGTATGGGCTGGATGAGCAGACAGTGAGATTGAAAATCTGCCTGGACCTAGTCTTGGCCAGCCTGCATTGGGTCACTCTGCTTGAGTGGGGTTTTTTACCAAATGACCTTCGAATGTCCCTGCCAAACTTAATCATTTTTTATGCTGTGTGCTGCCTGGTGTAAAAACTGAAGACCTCACCTATGTATTCTGCTGTGATCAACCTTGTTGCTCCTCTTGATTATCATCGTCATCTTTTTCAGATTAATCAAACCCATCAAGATTCTCAAATGAAGACCAGAAAAAAAATCCAGGTCAGTACCTGTCTGTTTGGACTCCCAGATAAAGAATCTGAGATCTTTCAAAACAGTATTTGTTCCCAAAAGCTGCCTACTAAAAAAGAATTGTTTTATCCTTGGGATTTTTTTCTAATTATTCCTTAGAATAATTTTCTAAATCTTATTGTCAACTGTGTTCTTCACTCACTCAAAAATGTGTGTTTTAACTAAAGCATGCAACAATCTTTTGTCATACTGTGACTTCTTGATGGAACTACATTAAGGACTCATGCTGTGTGTGTTTGCAATTAAATATTTATTCTGGTTTAATAGCTCTTATAGCAGAAAAATTGCTATGATAGCAGAATGATCTGATGGAGATTAAGAGTTTAAAACAAAAATCTGCCATATCAAATCTGTATCAAGAAACTAGCAAGAAGCAGTTAGGTCAGTGCAGGTAAGGAGCTTTAAAGTGTTGAGTCTCCAGGTAACATGGCTCTTATTAATGCTCAGATAACTATAGTAGCTTATAGAACAATGCAAAGAATTTCTAGTTATGTATATATATATATTTATGATGTAAGTCAACACTGCTGAAAAATTTTCCTATTAAGACATGTTAAAGATGTAAGAAGAGGAAAATTAATATGGTAATATGGTTCCTTACGTTTCCATTTATCCTTGTGTAGCAAAATCCTATTGAATGGTATCACCATTAAAGTTCTTCTATCAAAGGAGAAGCAGCAGAGTATTGTGAGGTCACTAGCCACTGACAATATTCTACTCAAAGAGCATGACACAAGGCTACTTCCCTTCAAAAACAAACAAGCAAAAAACCAAACAAACAAATTTAATTTTTCATTTGGAAATAAAAGTGAAGACTTAGTGAAACTCTCCTGTGATAGGAAACTCAGATTGTATCACAGTCCTCTGGAGACACCCACCCAAATAAAGGCTTTTTCTTTGTGTGGTGTGTGGTGCGTAATTTCTCTGCAGAAATTTCTCTGCAGTCTGTACCATTTCTCCCCACAAGAACAGTAAATTTGGCCTGAAACTGGGCAACACAAGGGGCCAATCTTTCTCCCCCTTCTTCCTTATTAGCATCTTCAGGAAGATTCTGCATAGGCTGTTAGGAAACACACTCAGTGGTTCAGACTCGTCAGACTATTGAGTCCAGAAAGTCATGCGGTCTTCACTGTGTTCTTTACTTTCAGCTTGGACTTCACAACAGGTAGGAAACCTGATTTTGTTTTCTCTTTTTCCAAGCAAAAGAACTAACTGCAAGCAAAAACTTTAAAAAATAACATTATCAGTATTTTATTTAAACATTCTTAATATTTCTTCGCAGCTTAACAAATTTGCAATAAAATGCAATTAAGCATATATCTTTTAATAGTCAATAATAAGCCTTTGTAAAACACCATATTGCTTAGTTGAAAAAGCCACTTAATTTTTTATTAACTTGAGCAGTGATGACATTCAGTGTGTAAAAACTAGTTGAGTTATACTTCCCATTTTGCCTGGAGGAGCCTGGAAAGATGTGCTCTTACATGCTTAGCCATCTTTTAAAGGGAGATACAAGAAAAGGTATTTCTGTAATGTTAAGTGAAAAAAAAGCTTGAAGTGTTTAAAAAAAATCGTGCATCTTAAATATCCAACTGCATCTTCACTTTTATATTATTCATGAAGCTAGAAAAAGCTCATATAATCCAAGAGTCTCCAATAATTTAGTAGTCTTAAATTGCTCTTACTTACAAATATTACTGAAAGGATATCTGTTTCAGATTTTAAAACGTTTGTTTTCTTTACTTTGTTAAATTTATTCATCTGGCCTGAACAGAATGAAAACAGTCATAAAACTTGAGTTTACCTCAGTTTACCTAGTCACACTTACTGATATCTTGTTTCTACACGAAGGAGACAGACAGCATTAATCTTATATTCTTTCCTGTAATAATCTCCCAGAAGACTTTTCATTAGCCAGCAGCACACGGTTTTTGCTGTTTGTAGAAGAGAGCAGCATCTCACTGCTGCGTGGTTCGGATCTTCTGTTTCCGCGTGGCGGCATCTGCAATTCATGGTCAAATGACCACTTAGCTTGTAAATTAAACTTCCACAGTCCGCGTGGCTCACATTATAGCTTATTAGTCAAGAAACAATTATGTCATCGTGTGCACCACTGAGCTAGCACAAACAGAGACACTTATACCATGGGCTCAGAGCCAGCTCATGAAAAGCAATTGTGTGAATAACACAACTGTATTACAGAGTCAGTGCTTTGTGAAGAGCTGGCCATCTACCACCGGCACCAGAGTGATGGAGCAACATGTGTGCTGTAAGAGAGGCTTGCTTTTAACAAGTACACACTGCTTGAATAGATTGAAAAATATGGGGGTGAGGGAGGGATAGAGGTAATCGTATTATTCTTTGTATATAAGAAATATTCTTATCCTAAACTAATTCTTGTAGAGATTCATAAATGAAATTTAATCAAGATCTTTATGAGTAAGGAATTATGGACATACTTAGAAATGCTATGAAACTGGGTAGTTTAGTCACGTTCATCTTTTTTTCAGTATCTGCCCTTTCAGCAGCACAAGCTCAACAAGTCTCTGCACTTATGTGTGCATACACACACATATATATATGTGTATATATGCACACACACACACATACATAGACACACACATCATATTTTCAAACCCTCCAGGCACAGTTGCCTTTGCTTTTTCTTTCAGACCACCTTACTGACATTCAGGTCACTGTACATATACAATGTATATATACCATGTATCCATACAGATGGAGTATATATTCCCATGCGTGTGTGTATACACACAGAATATGTATGAAAGTGCATAACTACACCATGGTAAAGTGAGAAGATGCTCTTTCCTTCCTACAAATAGGGTTGAAAACTTTCAGAAAGCACAGTAAAATCACCCTCTAATGACAAACAACTTCAACAAATCTTGAAAAATTACATGGGGATCCCCAAGCTTGACACAGGAGACATACAGCCAAGTAAAATTTATTCTTAAACCAGACATACTCAAAGACCTCAAGAATGTACAAATTCCTGGGTTTCTAATAGCAGACAAATAATTGTACAAACCGCAAGGTTATTAAACTATATCTGGGCCTGATAGAAAAACTCCTAAGTGATCCCCTCAATCAAGAATCAACCCCAGTTGCAATTGATTGAATTTTCAAGAACTGGTTTTGAAAGACAAAGTTCATTTTGATAGTTTCTGACACCACTAATGCTATCCTGAGTACCAGAATACACCTCACAAATTGAGCATACATAGCCATGCCAGCAGCCATCAATGAGAGACTCAGGATTAAGAAAGTTTGATATATCTGTGCTGGCATCCTAGGTTTTCTCACATGTGTTTTACATATACAGTTTACCGGCACTAAAAGGCTTCAGAAAGTGCCAAAAATATCAATAGCTTCTTTGGTATTCATACTTTCATAGTTACTCAAATAATTTCCCTTTGGAATAAAGTATTCAGCATTATAACGTTACTGGATATCATTTGATTGCTAAGCTTAATTTGAAAACTAATTTTGGAACCTCTTTAATCTTTCAGTTATTCTATAGAATGATGTGGGAAAGGAAAGAAAACCCCAACAACCAAAAAAATCCGTAACTTTTTTTGTGCAGCTTTAACTGTATGTACTGGTTTGGCTGTAAACCAGCAGGGGAAATTAACCCCACACAGAATACCTCGAGAGATTTTAGGTCAAAATTGCAATTTTATAAAAAAAAGGTTAAAATAAATGCAGTAATACAGAAACACTGGCTTAAACAAACCAACAGAGTCACAGTACAACCTGACACGCTGTTGACCACGGTGGTAGCTGTGCAGTCCAGTTAGGCACTGGTCCTGCAGGAAGGCCTGGTAGTCCAGTCCCAGTAGTGGAGTGGAGTAGCTGAGTCCAATCCTGAGGAGTGGAGTGGAGTAGCTAGCTGAATCCAATTCTGAGGAGTGGAGTGGAGTGGAGTGGAGTGGAGTGGAGTGTCGAGTCGAGTCGAGTCGAGTCGAGTCGAGTCGAGAGTCGAGTCCCGAGAGTCGAGTCCCGTCGAGTCAAGGGTGCTTTCTCCCAGCCAAAACCCTTGTTTTATGCTGTGTTTCTTGGCTGGCACCTCCCCCAGGGGCGGGGACTTTCACAATGGAAGAGGATCTTCCCGATGTTCTATTGGTTGCTTTGGTGATGAGCTCAGATGAGATGATCCCCAGGGTCCTCCGATGATCTGGGGTCCTCTGATGATCCAGAGTTCCGGCTATTAGTCAGGCTGGGTGGTGCTAATGGGCCATTAGCTGAGATCAGATAATCAGCTGGGTGGTGCTTGCTGTTGGTTGGAGTGCTTATCTCAGTTGAGATAAGGAGTCCCAGGTGTGTAATTATGAAATTTGTCCAGCTTTTGTGGGTGGTAATAGAATATATAACTAACCAAGGACACTGTACTTATCAGCCAGATTTTAAATCTACATTACATGATTTATATATCAAACTCAGCTCTTTCAGGTAATCTTTTGCTGCTATAATTCAAAGGTTTCTGAGACATTCTAGGTTTGACCATTTCTCAGGAATAACATAACAGAAAAAATTAATAAAATATTGTTTTAGAATCCTGAGTTTATCTATTTCCTTCAACATTAAATAACTGTACTACAGCCTTTATCACTTCCAGGAACATGCTGAAATCTGAGCATGGGAGCCCTATAATTATGCATAGGAAGCCTCAGTAACTCAAGGAACATAGAAAGTTTGAGTTTTTGCATACTGAAAAAATGGGTTTCTCACACTATCTTTTTCAACCCCAAATTTGTGTGAGGCAGTAAGTATTTATCTATGTGTCAAAGACTTATGAATACCCAGAAGCACAACACATGCTTATTTTAGCGACATCATTATACTTTTTTTCCCCAACAAATAGCACTTCACTATGAAGAATTAATTAGATCTGCATAGAATTCACAGCAAGTATGTTTTCTCTCCTTCATGGACTGAGTGATCAAATTCTAAACCGAAGAGATCCAAAAGGATTTTCAAGGGTTTTACAATCCCCACTGGTTTGGTTTTATTGTGTTTTTTTTGGTTTTTTTGGTTTTTTTTTTTAGTTATGCACATTCAGTACTAGTTGTAGCATGAATTTAAGCACAGTGGCCTTCGTACTTCTAGATAACATTTCCATTGCAGATTCTGGAGTCTGTGTAATCCCAGGTGCTTAAATGGAGCTTTAGTGAGAGACACTTCGGTGCTGGATGAAATACTTCTGGCTTTCAACACAACAGCTATTTGAAAGCAAGAGTAACGTTCCTTCTCTCACAGTGCATGAGAAGACAAGCCCTAGTGTCTGGAAAATGTTGTCAAGGGACTCCTAGTTGCCAGATTTCAACTAGAATACTCAATTTTACTGCAATCGGCTTCCAGGAGCTGTGATTCTTATACAAAAGAAGTCTTTCTACAATGTTTCTCCATAGACTGAAAGGAAACAAAAAATATACTTTGTTTCAAATTAGTGTTACTGAAACATGACGCAATAAAGCAAATATTTTTAAAGAGAACGTTTCTAAAGTGTTAGTGCAACCAGTTAGCAGCACTGTTATAGCTTAAAGATATTGTTTACTTTTCTATTTTGTAAGCAGAGTTAAGGTTTGAATGATTATGAATGTGATTTTTCAAAGTTCAGCTTCTTGGTTTTTTCTTTTAATAGAGGGCTGGGTCCTAGGGAGGCAGAGACTTGACTTCCTCTTGTTGGTCTCTAAAATATAGCTGCTTGTGATTCCAAATAATTTGAAGCAATAGGAAAAACACATAGGAATGTATCATAAAAAGTTCAGTGAGCACTACAGCCACTGTCTTTCCTGGGCAGCTCTGTCACTGTGTGCTTTAACATCTCAGCCAGAGAGGTGCCTGAATTTTAGAAGTGCCACTGCATAAGATTTTTTTTTTTAAGCAATGTTAGAATATTGATACACTTCTTCATTTCACAAAGTAGGCAAGAGTGCTAGATATAGAAAAGCAAGTCTTTAAGCCTGTAAGCTGTAGAATTGGAGTAAGCAAATTAGTGGCAGGGCTTTCCTTCTGTTCAAGGACAGGGAAAGAGTAGAAGACAAAACAGCAAATGTGTTTATATTTAAGAAAATGATCGTGCCACATGATACTTTCTGACTGAAGTGTTTTTTGTTTGTTTCTCCCAAGTTATTTTTCTTCCCCACATCTGTTCATTTAACACTTTTAGATTTATTACTGATGATGCTTCCAGAAGACAGATTTCTTGGAGAGTATACGACCAATAATGTTGCAGCTCATTGTAAAACACATTTGTCAAGATGGTGACATGATGCCTAACAATAGCAGGGAACTAGACTCACTGACTCCAACAAAGCATTTGGTTCAACTAGATTCCAGGGTGAGGTAATTAAAAAAAAATTAAATCTTAAAACTCTTTCAGTTTGGATGGAGAAAGAAAAGCAGCCAAAATGATGCCTGCAGCACATTCTGGTAAAAACATCTTGGCAGTAGCTATGCAAGGTACTAACATACATTGGCACTTCTTGTAATATTCTTCTAATGCCAAGTTAAAATCACACTCTTCAAATGTTCTGCCACGGCAAAATGCTTTCATATTAGTAAATCTCTAAACCAGACTTAGGCATAAGCTGTGTATGTTATAGCCACCTAGATTTATACAAAACATATATCTATACAGATATAAATACTTCCAGGTTGACATAAAAAACAAATGAGTTTAAGTATAAAAAGAAGGAAAAGCTATACATAGTAAATGGAAGGGACTTTTTCTCACAGAAAGAATTAATAAGCAAATTGTTAATTTAAATATTTAGTTGATCACTATCAGGTACTGCTTACCCTCTGAGTAGATGGGGGTTACACCTGGGCATACTCAAAGGGTATAAGCATTTTTAGCAGTAGTAGAAAGAGGAGATAACACTTAAGGAGAAAGGAAAACCAACCAGTCAACCAAACCAAACCACCCCCCCATGCCTTTAATATCCTGTCTGAAAACTCTTGTTGCTAGATTCCCATTTTGAATGAAAACACAGGTAATATGGAAAAGACATCCTGTGACCAGCTTTCACAAGCTGTCTGGCATGTGTGAGATTTTGAGGTGTCTCAGTAGCTTTAACACTTCAAAGCCCTGTTCAGTTCTCTCCAAACAAAAACCTATCCCAACCTAAACTAAACAAACAGGGTGTATTTACCAAGCAGCTAGGCTATGTTGCTCAGCTTATTTCTATGGTGTGACAGTAAGACTGACACCTTCCCTATCTCAGTTCTCTTGGCTCAATCCATAAGGTCTGCATAATTTGACATCTTAGTAAGTCTTCAGGCAGTTTTGCAAGTTACCAAGTCTCTCCTTCCAACAAACTTTCTCAAGTAATTGAAAACAGCAGTATTTCTGCATGAAGGTTAAATTTACTAGCAAGTAAACAAACAAAAAGGCCACTGAGATATCTGTTTGTTTACAGAAAAAAAGTGTTAGGTTTTGCCTATAATGTTATGAACAGCATGTCAAAACTTTGCAATACAAAGACATATTTAGATACATAACAGCACACAAAATCTATACTAATTGTAACCCTCCAGAAGAGCTATTGTTTAAAAAGAAAGCAAAATGATTGCGAAGAGCTTCTTCATGATTTTCAGTTTGGACTCACTCTGACAACAATTCACCTATCTAAGCAAACGAACAAAAGAATCCTTCAATGGCGGAAGATTAACTCCATCTTAAATTAGACGTTGTTTTTTTCTTTACAATAATGGATTGGAAAGCATTGCAGGACTGTAAATTAGCATCTTAAATAGTTACTTACATAATACTTGTCATCTCTCATGGAAATATGAAATATAAATGGCCTTACTTACTTTGGGCTCCATTGTCTTTAACTTTTGCTCTGGCATTAATGTTATACTCAGGGCTGATTTTCTTTTTCCTCGTTTGTGTCCTTTCATGTACAGAAAGGTAAATTTAGATTCCAGATTACATGGTATTAAGCATTACATATTCAACTGCACTACATGCACTTTCATGGCTAGAGGTATATGTGTGTAGGTACTGTTTTCATCTTCATAGGTTCCTGGACAAAATTACTTTTAGGACTAAACATCTACTGGTAATGGAATGATGAAAAACTATCATCAAGCTCTTCCACATCCTGTCTGTCCTGAACAATTGGTGCATGGTGTTATATTGAAAGAATCCTTTATAATTCCAGGAATATTAGAAATAACTCCAAAAAACTAGATACACCTAATGATTGTTAACCGGCCCTGCATGACCCTTGTTGTCTAAAACATGTAGGAACAAGAAAAGAAGTGGAAAAAAGAGGACAGTAAGATATTTGAAACACTGTTCTGCTTAATACTGCCTAATATCATTTATGAAGGGAATGAATATGTCAATGATATCCCTACAGAACCATTTCATCTTTGCATACAAACTTACTTCAGTGCCATTATTGCCACTTATTGCTTCAGTGCCATTTGAATGGCCTGTAGACTTGGAACCAATAATTTATTTTATTTTCCCTCACTAGCAAGCTAATTGCTCTTGCTTGAAAACTTGTTTTACTTCTTTTTGCATTCTAAAAACCTGCCCAGCAGACAAATGTGTGTGTGTGAACGCACATGAGTGTGCACACATACACACACGCACACACACGCACGCACACACACATTCATACACCTATTGCTTGATCTATCAAGTTATTGGTGCTGAGAAAAAAATAATGTGGCAATCTCTGAGCACCAATATTTTGATTAACATTGAGTGCATTAAGTTAGAGGGCACTATTTGCAGCTAGACATCAAGTAAAATAAGGATCTTGGAATCTACCATCATTCTGGACTTCAGTGCCTTTTTTAGTGCTGCAAACAGTGCTCGACCTACATACATTCAATATAAGCCTCTAAACTCTGGGGAAGAAGAAACCTCCATAGCCATTACAAGTAGTGGCTGTACAAATGTGGAACCATGTCCAAATTATAGAATTTTTGTTTCTTCTAAAATTTAGTAACTATATCAATTTAGTAATTTAGCAAAATTTTGGTAAATTTGTTGAAGCTGGTGTGCTAATGTAAACCTACTAATCATTAACCATACTTAGAACTCCTAAAACTCTAAGGAGTTTCTGCAAAAACTCACTAGTCTTTTTTCCTTTAACACAATGATCACAAAAAGTAGAGAGCAGTATTTGTAATTATATCTTGTAGCAGAGTCATATATCTGATGACCCTACTCTCAAAAGACAACTGAGCAACATTACAAAGCAAAAATCCAAAAGTGGTGATTTTTGGTTGAGTAATTGTTTCTTCTCAATTTAAATTGCTATTAAGAAGTCAAATCCACAGAGAATGTAGAGCGGTTGATATTGACATTTCTGAAATTTTCGTCTTTGTAAACATTTTGAGGACTTTACAGTTCAAAAGATCAAAAGAAGTAATGTATAAGTAGGGAGAAAAGAAAGAGTACTATTTTAACTAGATGAAAAGGCAGGGAAGACAGACAGCATCCAAGTGCAATAAGTACCATTTTAAATGCAAAAAGGTATTTCTTCTAGGACTGATGTGAGATGTGGTCATGAATGCAATCATAGTTCTTCTGTCAACCCTACAAACTCTAAGCAAGTTCATTCTATTCAGATTACCTACTTGTGTACTCCATCCATAATGTTCCTTCACAAAAGATCTTCCAAAAATTGTTCATACCTTTTCCAAGGAGTTTACAGATTTGAACTGAAATTTCCTGATTGGTAGACAGGCCAGTATGAGGTTCTTCAAAGTACAGAGTTTAAGGGTTCATATAACAAATGATAAATTTAGTTTGCATATGAAAAGAAACTCAGTTTGGCTTTGTTTGCTTGCTTGTTTTGTTTTGGATAGGGTTGTTTTGTTTTGCTATTAAGCTCAAAGGCTTGCAGGGATGAGAAATTAAAGATGGTTAGTGCAATTATGCATACAGTAGCTCACCTTAAACCTTCAATCTTTTGAAGTCAAAAGTTGTTCTGTCAGAAGTCTCTTGATCAAATAAGGGATGCAGGGGGAGAAGGTAAGCTCTAGAGGAATTCACAATAGAATGAGATTACTGTCAAATTCTTTAAATATATTTAAATATTAAGTTGTTATAATCAAGAAGTCCTGACATACAATATACAATCTGCATGAGAAGACACTTGAGAAAAGTAACAAATTTCCTGATGAACAGAAGGACACAAAATAAACACAACAGCTTCACTGCTGATATTTCAAGTTCCAGCTGTCCATGCAAATGCATCTTGCCCTTTCAGCTATTACACTAGGGTTGTGCATTACCATTGTTATGATTCTTCCTTTATTTCCATTGCTAGGCAGCATTATTCACATATAACATTTCCACAGTGATTTTTATTTATGAGGAAATCTTTAGCATAAACATTGTACACAGTTGTCATACTATTACTGCAAAGATTCAATCATCAATATTTCAGAATTTTGTTTAGCTGATACCAGTATAATTACTATCAAAAGAGCATTTCTTCACTGGAAAGCTTATGACACCTGGATGCAAGCTTCCTGGGAGATACGTAGCAAAAAAGGAGGCAGAAAGCTAGTACAACTAGCAAGACACAAAGCCACATAGCATTATGAATAACTTACTATCAGCCCCAATCAAAGTTTTTCAGCCCCTTTGTACCTACAGATGGGATACAATAACCACTTTTGGCCCCTATCTTCAGGATTATCAACACACTGCAGAGTTCAGAGGAAGGTCATGGAAAGGGCAAGTAACTTGAACATGCGACATACCAGGAGAAACTGAAGGAACTGGATTTATTTAGGCCGTAGAAGAGATAGCTGAGGAAAGATCTGATTGCAATCCTCACCTAGCTAAGGGAAGTTATAAGGAAGGCAGAGCTGGGCTCTTCTCCATAATGCACCTTAATAAGACAGAGGCAACAATCACAAGCTGCAACACGGAGATTTCAAAGTGAATATAAGCTAAAAATTCTACGTGAAAGGAGCATGCAACTGTTGGAAAATATTGCTGTGGAAAGTAGAGGAAAGTCTGTTTCTGGAGGTCTCAAAATTCACCTGAAGAACATCCTAAGCGATGAGACATTTCATTGAAGCTAGCCCTGATTTGAGCATAGGGTGGACCAGATGACCTATGGAGGTCCCTCCCTTTTTTTTTTTACTGGTTTTGTCTAGTTCTTACTTGAAGGTAAGAAAGACAGTGCATTCTATTGATAACAGAGGATGGAAACAAACTCCATTTTCCTGACAGAAATTATATGCAGGAGTGAAGTAGTTGAGACACCAAACTAGTATATCATAGTGCTCTGCTACATGGTCCACCTACAATGGGAAATGTACAGGAAAATTTCAAGTGGTTTGAACCATTCTTCTGGTTCAATTATCCAATTCAATTGCATGCTACAATTACATTTGCAAAACTCTACTAGGTTCAGGCTGTTGGTGTGAGTGCAAGTGTTTTGAGGGTCATAGGGAATGTTATACTGCAAGTATGAACTGGGTAAAAGCTGAAAGACTGAAAAGCTTACTCAACACTTCAAGCATTCTCTTTCCCTTTCATTTCATGCTTTGGTAATTCAAACATCTTCTACTGGTGAGGAAGACAACCAGATTGGGGATCTTTGATTTCTTAAGAAGCTGTTCACTGCAATGATTCTTGGGATTTGAAGACAGCACATGAATTAGTATGGATACTGGAAAGTTTTAGCAGAGAAATTTTCCAGCTTCTTGCATTCTGTGAGAAGTTGTCTTTTCCCATAGAACCTATGAAAACAGCGAGATGTTTCTCTAACGGGACTTCTTATTGTGCACCTGTGAGTTGTTATGTAGTATTGTTATGATACGTCTAGAGAAATATTTGGAATAAGGCATAGCATTTAGCCAATCATCCTGAGAGGTGGATAGCCAAGGGACCAATGACCGTATGACATTCAGGTGTACTAAGATATAAAAGAGGTCAGTATATTAATAAATAATGTCATTTTCACCGTCTCCTGGGGCGTACTTTGCCTCCTGTTTTGCTCTGTTCTCGATACAACAGTGACAAATTAGTGTGATTATCTTTCTCTACATGATATTGGCAGTTTAAAAATGGAGTAGAAATTAATTTAAAGAAGTTCTAAGTGGTTAGACAATGACTTCACAGCACCTTGAAACATTCTTTATTGTTAGAAATACTGACCTTATGACAAGGTGGTTCCAAGAACAGGAAGAGCATCCTGTCTGCATGGCAGGCAGCCAGCTTCCAATGCCACATGTTGGTGGTCTTAAGAGTAGATAGTGTCATACTTGAGAAGAGAAGGCATTTAAGACAGCCTTTGTTTTCTCATGAGCAATCCTAATGCTGAACTTTCACTGTTCTCTACAGTGTGCTGAGTGATATTTGAAACTTTAAGGGGTTGTCACTTACGATGATTTTTTCTTTAAAAGTTATATGAAATCATACCCAAGAAGTGGACTGGTTTTGATCCCACTGGGGTGACAGTGCCAGCCTTAGTTGACATAGAATACTTATGAATAATTTAATTAGGTGTTCCTGAGCATGGATTTAGGTGCATAAGTTCAGATCCACAGGAGTATTTAGGCACCTCAGATACTACTGTTCAGTAGTAGTACAAAAGCTATTTTATTCTTAGAGAATATGAAAGTTTTTGAATGTTTTTTGCTCTCACAGGATAATATTTTAATACATAAATATTGACAACCAGCTTTTGTCAGATAGCATTAGTTTATGAAAAAACCTGTCTCTAAAAAATTCTGACTGATTTGGTTATGCTTGAATCTAAACATATTGCACATTGGCCACTTTCAGCACATTTTAAATCCCTCAAAACAGTTACAGATTAATTTTAATGTTTCGGGAAGCCTTGAGAAAATCAATTATTTATTGTTTCAAAGGGACTTTGGTAGTTTTGTACAAAAATCCCACATAACATTAATGATTTTTCAACTCCATTGTTAATGCAGCTATTCTAATCCACATCAGTAATGCCTGGAAAGACCTAAAAGAAAGAGGGGTTTATTGTGTCAGAGGGAGAGTTTCTCACTCTAGACCTAATGATCTTAACTTTCATATTTCTTGTGAGTCTTTCAGAAATCATAACCACCTGTTATTCCCCTTCCCACTCCAAGATAGTTAAATATGCAAAAGCTTGTATGAGCCATGTTAAAGATGGGAAAAGATTGATGTTTTCTGAAAGAATAGTTGTCTTCTTAACATCTTCCCTATACTTAAATCAATATTTTTATAAAAAATTCTAAGTCTTGATCTAATGCATTAAATAATTGAAGAGAATAATTATTGATTTTTTTCAAGTTCATTCTCAAGCTGAATGCTGAGGGAAAAGCTTTTTAAGGTAAAAAAGTAATACATCTAAGAAGCTGTCAGATAATTTAATCTCTGAAATATATTTGTATATGAATAGGTTTATATCAACTATATATATTCCGTAGATTATTATATACAGAAAAATATTTAGTAACTGCAGGAAACCTCATTCCCCAAACTTACAAAAAGAAAAAGCACTTATGTTTACAGGAATTAAAAAAAATTGTTTTCTGAATGACAGCTATTTAAAAATTACTAATGTTTAGAATCAGTGATGAATGGCAGAATGCCAGAAAAGCCTGGCACAAATTATTTGTGTCTGCATCTACATCTCTACCTATTTCATTTTAAGTCTATATACCTATCTCGATGAGTCTGGATGGAATAAAGTTAATTCTCTTCATAGCAGCCTGTGTGGTGCTGTGTTTTGGATTTGCAACAGAAGCAGTGTTGATAACACATGAGTATTTTGGCTATTGCTGAGCAGAGCTGGTTCAACAGCAAGGCTTTCTCTTCTACCCACTCTGCCTCCTCGAGAAAACAGGATAGGGAGGTGCAAAAAGTTGGGAGGGAACGGCTCACCAGAACTGACCAAAGGAATATTCAATACCGTATAATGTTGTGCTCAGTAATACAAGCTGAAAGGGAATGGAAGAGGAAAGAGGAATGTTTTCAGCTGCTTCCTGGTGGGAAGTAGTGAATAAATTATTTTACTTTCTTGCCTGCACAGCTTTTCTTCACTTATTAAACTTTTTCTGTCTCAACTCACAAGTTTTCTCACTATTGCTTTTCTGATTCTCTTCCCCATCCCTCCTGCAGTGGGGAGAGACCAAGTGACTAGCAGAGTGCTTATCTGCTGGTCAGGGTCAAGAAAATATAGATAGATAGATAGATAGATACATACATACATACACGGCCCCCTGTATGCTTTTATGAGGAAAGACTGGATGTGGTACTTATTGCCATGGTCTGGTTGACATGGTGGTGGTTTGGTCAGAGGTTGGACTCAGTGGTCTCAGAGATCTTTCCTAACCTAATAGATTCCGTGATTCCGTGCTTCTGTGATAAGCTTTGCACTTCCATTTTTGTACTTTGCCCTTGGAGCCGTTAAAGTGAAGACAGTTCACCTTCTAAACTTTTTTCCTAAAGCTCCATATTCTAGAAAGCTTTAATGTTTGTGGTTGGATATTTCATCTGTTTGGGTTTTCTAAGCTGACATTAAGCTTTCTCAAGTAAATCTCTATCTGAGAAGCTTTAAGGGTGGCATAGGAATCATAATTGGAGTTCCAGTGAAAAAACACTTCAACAGGGTTTCCAGCTGATGATATAACTAGAGAAGAAGTAAAATGAAATTATTCAGACCCCTTTAATGGTTGAATCACTTTCCTGTTGTAATTAATGGCAGGTGCAATTAACAGCGCCTAAATACCTGAAGAGTTTCAATTTTATCAGTTAAAAGTTTTGCATGAAGATACCCAAGGGTTTCAATATGCAAAAAGTGTTCGTGAGAGAGATTGGGGTTTCTACAAAATGTCTATAGTGTTTTTAGCTACTTTTAGCCACATCCCCCTGCTCCTCTTATAACTACTGCTTGTCCTGATGTAATAGTGAAAAAGGAGCATGCACAACTGATCCCACTAGTGAGGTATGGGCATATGTATATAAAATTTTCTTCTGACCATCTCAATTAAATAAAGGTGAAACAACATCTGGGTTTGAAATTCCCTGAGAAGTAACAATAGTGCTTAATAGAAACCTGGGGTAAGTTAGTTAGAGTGAGAATTGGAAACAGATTTTTTGCCTAGGTAAGATATACTCGACATTGAAGTAGTTAATATTTCAGAATTAAATATTTAGCAACAAATTAGGTTAAAATGCATACTATATGTCACATACCTCTTTATAGAATCTCAATGTTGTCTAATATTTTATCTCTTAAAAACTATTACTATTAGAAAATCCATATTTTGTTTGTTTAACAAATAAAGTCAAGCTGATAACACTAGTTTGCATCTATTTTTCTGGAGCAAGATTTTGTTGTCATGTTTCCTTTACGTATTTTCAGCGTAATATCACATCCTTTGGTTAACAGCTTTTATGTTCTGCGCAAATAATTTATACAACATTGCTAAATTTTTCCTTTATTATATTAAATTTTATTTGAAATTGTGTTGCTTCAGTACTGCAGTAACTCTTGAATGTATCCAATGAATATCTCATAATTTTTAGAAATTCTTCCTTTAACACCATCCCCCAATTTCTGCCCTCTAAGATCGTGTGCCATAAATACTAAGAGTAATACTATGAACTGTGCTGCATATCCTACAATGACAATGATGTTTTCTGTATAACTTTTTGTTATAATTTATTTCCTTTTTGTATCAGCACTCGGCATACTTTGGAAAAATGGGACATCCACAGGATTACATGGGCAATAAAAATTCAAGGTCTTGAATTCTTGCATTTAGCTCTATTCTCAGTGAATTTCTCTGCATAGAGTGATGGAGTACATCTGGAATTAATGATGTTCAATCCCAGTACCTTAGGATGGATGAAGCATAAAATATTCAGCAAGCTCTTGTCTACATTGCCCACCTGACACACAAACACTAAAAAGGCTACCAGAAAGCAATCTTCATACTATACAGAAGAAAATTTATTTTTAGGTTCATACTGGGATGGAGAATATGTCTGCCCTGCTTTATGTTGTTGCCTTCGGAAAAGCAAATAGAATAAATGGCAAGAGCTTATTGACTAGGTGGCAGAGAAAGGGAAAGAAATAAAATCAGTTCTAAATTAACATTCAGAAAAACATAGATTGACAACAGGTACTCCTGGGACTGTTAATGCTTACAATTTGAGAAGAACTTTGGTAAAATATCTTACTCATCACTGCAAGCTGAGCTCAGAATTACCCTCTCCTTAGGAATCACAGGGCCTGCAGTATCACTAAAACTCTGCCAGGTCAGGCTATGGTGCTCACAAGCAGATTGATGCTTTATCCTGAAACAAGGTTGAGACCCTTCATTCTGACATGTCACTGCTAGGTCTCTGAAAAACCTGTGGATATAGATCAGCAACAATGACCAGGTAGAACCAAGATCCTAAAGATAGTAGAACAAGCTGACCTGCACTCTCTCCTGTGACTCTGTCATAAGCCTCACACAAATATTTGGTGGGAAAACTCTCTCCTTTCCTCCCAACTAGACGTGTACAATTATCTTTTTCAATTGCTTTTCTCATCTTTGTGAGACGCAATCTTGAGTGCAAATCCAATTACTAAGGTAAATAAAAGGCACCTAAAATTCATTCCAGGGTATTGACAGGGGAAATTTCTATTTCTGTAAGCATTATCTAAGATAATATAAACAAGCCTACAGATATTTTTTTCTGCATAGATTTTAGTGTTTTGATAAATAAGAGATATTCAATTCTATTGGGATATTGTTCTAATGTTCCAAAGCATTTTTAGGCAGGGTCTGTAGGGTCCCTGGCTCACAGGTGCAGGCAGCTAGATCCGTAATCCCAACAGCCTGTTGAATAGTTAATTCATGTGCACTGACTTCTCCAAAGACACTGAACACATTAACACAAGTAGCAAACTCCGGGTCTGAGAGTTACATACTCCAGAACTGCAGCTACAAATCACAGAGGTAAACAGAAAATAAGAGAGAAAATGAACTCTTAGTTTACGCACTGCTGGGGGAGCCCTTGTCTTCTGCAGATCAACCAAAATCCTAAAGCCTGGAGTGGTTGCCGGGAAACTCTGGTGCAAATAAGCAATCACAAAACAGTAATGAATTTTCCTGCTACACTTTTGAGATTGCTATAAATTGTCTGCCTAGAAACTCTTCTCCTGGACTTAATATTCCACCTTTGAGATGATTCCTGTCCTGCTATTAAATTCCTTTCCTAATAGGCAGAAAGCATTTTGAAAAAACTTAAGCTCTTTCCTTTTATTATTTCATTCAGATGATCTTTCTAGCACTCAGCTTACTCATAGTTTAAAAAATTTTGTTCTTATTTTCTGTTGAACCTGTGTTACCAATAAACACACTGCTATACTCTGCTAAATGTGATTTGGGCTCATATTGTGATTTAAGTACTTTAGTGTATCATTCTGCTCAATCAAAACACCATACAATATCAGATCATTTCAAATAAGTAAATATGGTATTAAACATTATATTTTCACATGTGGAATATCTAAAAGAACATAGACAGCGAATATTGGACTCTTGGTAACCTGTTTCTAATCATTTCCACTAGACTCCTCAAGTGCATCCTATCATATTTGGTTAGTTATATGATTCCTACCCTCCATTCTTCTTATTACTCACAAGCACACATGAAGAGGCTCAATGTTTTTCTTAGTCATTTTTGTGTTGGACTGGATAAGATATTCAAGGCCAGATTCAAGGGCCTCTGACCAACCTGGTCTAGTGGAAACTGTCCCTGCCCATGGCAGGGTGTTGGAACTAGATGATCTTTAAGGTGTCTTCCAACCCAAACCATTCTATGATGCTGTGATTTTTTTTTTTTTCAATAGCTGCTCCTTCCCTGATCACCCTACCAGTTAATTACTATTCTTGTTTCAAGTTAACCTGGTTTTGAACATAGATAATCAGAATCACACAAAATAAACTAATTGAGGTGTTCTCCATGTCTTTTGTAGTTATGTCTTACCTTCCTATACTGGAGATGCTTTGTCTGACAGATCTTAGCAGTATTTTTTTTCCTACACTGTTGCTTATAATGATTGTATGACTAAGAAAAAAATACTCAGATCTCTCTCATTTTCTATCAGCTTCAACTAATGATGTATTTCTATATAGTAGAACTCCTCATTAATACTCCATTATTACAAGACTTTGAAACTTTGTACTAAGAATTTTATTTCTTTTCCTAGTAGGAAGCAGGGTCTAATTATTCTTGTAGTATTATCTCATGCTTCACAGCACCAGCAATACCTACTGATTATAAGCATATGCATGCTTCAGGATATTAATGAGTTCAACAGTACATATTTCAGAAAATTTCATTTGGTATAACCTCATCAAGAAAATAAAAAAAAATCGTGCATTTATTGGAAACTGGCACCTTCCAGGATCCACTTTGGTGTAGAGTTTTTCAAGAGACCAGTGGCTTCAGTTCCAAAGTTTTACATGGGTATATATTAGCCACCTTGTCTTTTATTATGGTTTATGTTATTTTTGCTACTTTCACTTCTGTGAACAATTTCAGGACTGAATTGTCTTCCATGAGAATTTGTATTGCTACCCATAGACTGCTGGTACAGCATTATTAATTTGGAAGTTTGAAAAATTAGGGAAACTATTTTATGTGAATAGTACATGAAGCCTGGTTGGTTGACAGTCTCATTTTTCAGGAATTGCTAGATACAGCGTTTTTTATTTTTAAATACCTACCTGAACCATTCTATTTCAAGAGATCTTTCTTAGAGATTCTGTCATTTTTGTGGATTTTGCAAAGTCACATCATTTTAAATCATGTTTTGTCCACCAACAGTCAACAATTATCAATCTGAGCAGAACTGCGTTACTAAGAAAACTCTGGTTTTTAGGAAGTTGCAGTATTTCCTAACTAAAATGCTCAGAACTGACTAATGATAGTGTCAGTTTATGTCAGGCTTAAAGAGATGTTTTTCAGGAAAGGATGACCATGGTTGTTTAAACATTATGCCCTCAGATGAGAACACAGATAAGAAATTCAGAACTCAGTAGTATTTTCTGAAAATATTGAATTTCATATCTAGAAAAAAATGGCCAAAACTTCAAGTCTGTCTACTTGATTTATAATGACAGTATTAGTCTAGTGTCTAAGCAGTTCAAATTTGAACAGTACTTCTATTATTTTTATTTCAAAGTATTCTGCTTAATCCAAGTATTACTTAAAACCATAGCTTTTGTCCTTTTTTTTTGCACTACAAAGCCAACATTTCAAATCCTTCGAAAAGTAGGTTTTAAATCTCATCATGTAACTTAGAAGTCATAATGTAGACAGAATTGAGATTGTTACTTTACCTTTAGTCTGTAATACTGTGAGGTTTTTTTTCTTTATTTCTTCTTTAAATTTATTTTAAGTGGATTATTAGTTCAATCACTGAGAGTTAGAAGTAGCTGCCAGTTAGAAAAGTTAATAAAATTTTCTTGTTCTTTTGTCTTCCAAATCTTATTGTTTAGTACAGGGACAATGGAAAAAAAAAAAACCCAAACAATGAAATAGGCTTTAATAATGAGCAACATCTCAGTTTATAATTACCATTCCCTGTAAACAGCGCAATGCAAGGTTCATGATCATTCAGACATCATTGTAAAATGAAATTTAGATTCTGGGAAAGCACTGTTAATGGTGATAAATAATAACATAGGAACGAGGAACTCTAAAGAAGATAGAGCTCACAATTTGTAAACTGCCCTAGAACTTGAGAATGGCTTTTGACAAATTATAAACACTGGCAAAACCCACAGGGCTGAAATTCTCAAACCACAGTCTGGAGGATTCATTTCTGGTCAAGTTTTAAATTGTTGTTTGTCTGCTAAATTGAATTAAGACTGCAAAATATCTTTAAGCTGAACCAGAACTATTTCAAACCAAGCAATTTAAAGCATGAGAATGTTACTTAAACAAAAGCAACTCTTGTAATATTTTTAATCTTTTGGAATCTATGAAGTTTCTAGAAATTAGTCTAGCTATTCCTATATTAGAGTAACACATCTTCTACTTTTCACAAGCATTCAACATTTATTTATGAGCAAAATCATGTTTATATTGCTAACAAATCAATAACATGCCTTTAAAAACAACCTTCTTTCTGTGAGGAGAAGTAGGGAGAAAATTACCACTGGTGACACTTACATCCATAGTGAACCCCTGTACTGAAATGACCCATTAGACTTTTTTTTATTAGTAAGCTTCTACCATTCCTAAAAGTGACATTACTATGTGACCACCACAGCGCTGGTTCTGCCACAAGGAAAATCTTATTCTGCACTTTTCATACCTTTCCTTTCTTATAGCAGTTTGAAAAATGGTACAGTTTAAAGTAGTAATAGTGTTGTAGCACTATAAGGATATAAAAGTTCACAATACAGTTTTCTCCTCTTGCTACAGTTTTTTATTGAAACAATTTTTTTTCTGCAGATTGTTTTTCCTGGTAGATTTCTTGGTCCTTCTCTCACATTGTTGAGTATGCCAGTTAGTTTTCTTAGCAGAGACTGCAGAATGGGTAGAAAATCCACTTGTTGCAGAAGCATGCAGGTCAGGTAATTCTACTTTGATCAATATATTTCACTGTACCTAGAAATCCTATCTGTGAACCAGTCTGGCTTGTTCTTGAAACAATGAATAGAAAAGTTAGCAAAAAAAGTGTGTGTCTGTGCATTTTGGATTGTTTTTGACACAAGTTTTATATCAGCACGACAGAAGATCAGTTACTGGTGTTATAATAATCAGATATTTCCCTTTTTACTTCACACTGTTTCAGTATGTCCAGCTGTTGATTCGTAGTTCAGTTTGCATGGCCATTCTAGGCTGAAGTCTCCAAAAAGTGCATCAGTGATACATACGAAACGGGAAAGTAGCATAAACAAGAAATATATAGGTATAGATATAAATATGTAGACATATGTGTATATATAAGTATATACTAACAGAAGTGCATAATTATATATAAGTATATAAATATATATTTGTGTAAGTGTATATAAGAAATAAATGAGATAAAAGATAGTTTCAGATTTTGATAGACAGCAAGCTCCACATAGAGAACACAGGTAGGTTTCCACATTAAATAAAACTTAATAAAGTGGTACAAATATATACAAGTATTTGTAAATTTTCATTGATGATGTAAGAATTTGGAAAGAGGGCATTTTCAGATGAAATGGACATATAAAAAAGCATTTAGCAGGCAGATTTAACATATTCAAGTCGATGCTTGAAAGTAACAGCACAAAGAGAACAGCAAAAGCTGTTGCTTGACGCTAGAGATAGTGCAGAAGATTTAGGGGTTTATCCCTCTAACAGGATTTTGAGAGCTTAGCACAGTCTTGCTTTTAGGTCTTTTAGAAGCACGTTTTTGTACACAGGGATTTGACAAACAAACTTTATTTGATCCCTGTGAGAAGCTTAAAGACTCTAAGACAAAGCAATGGAGAACTAGCATTTATAGAATAAGAAATGCTTGAAGTGTCACCCTAATCACTGGCCAGGAGCTCTCTATGAATTTTAGTCCATTCAGTCACATTAGGACTTTTTTTTCCTCCTGTTCTTGTGTCATTTTCTGCTGGTAAGTCCAGTATTGCTTCAGAATGTTAGAGAAAGCATGTTGAATCCAGTACTGAGACTGACAGCATGGTCAATGCCACACTGTTTCCACAGCAGCTGTGTGGTGGTGATGGAGTAGCCACAAACGGCATCAGAGGGAACCTGTGATTTCCCTGGAGCAGGCAGGCCCTGCAGTCCCCGGATCCAGTGTGCTGAGTGTTCCCAGACTGAAGTTCTGGCCACATTATGTACCAGACATCCCACTGAAAATGGTAGCTCTATGTCCATGCCACATGTGTGTACCACAATGATCCTCTTTAATGAATGGTGGAAAAACTTTCAGCTTTGCAAAACTGAGCCCAGAAACTACTGTGCATTTCCTGTAGAGGATGACAAAAATGGTGAAATTCTTGTTCTCTCCTATTTTCCTGTCTGAATGCAGAATGTCAGTAAAAAAATTATTCGAATTCTCTCCATCTATCAGTACTATTAGTCTAACTAACATTTACATCCATTTTCAAACAAATCATCTTCTTGAAAAGGTAATGTGAATTATTGTTACCAGCTTTTTATGTGTCCAACACTGAATTACTGTAATTTTAAGTCTAACTTTTTATGAGATCCTCTACTTTGTTTTCTCAAAGTTAGATGAGATGAAATACCTACCAATTGCTCTATCTAGTGTAGGGATGCTATTAAGAATTGTTTCTTGAAATGAACTTTCTTTCAGTTTAACAAAAAATTACATACTTTGCAGCACAGAAATGGATATGGTAGCATACACATTCTATTTCAATTATTTACTTAGAATAGTTATCTTCTTAATTTTAATTAAAAATGTATATGTTTATATTCTATGTGTTTCTCTGTAACCAGGGTTATAAAATGACAGGGCAAAGCAAGGTTCCAATTACCTTTCTAATTTTAACAAACAGCTTTCTTTGCCCACAGTATTTTCTTTGAAAATAATAAAGCTTTCAAACAAAGAGCCTAACAGGACTATTAGTCTGAAGCAATAGCACACTTTGAATGTAATCTTAAATGCAATCAGCATCTTTCCTGTTTCTCTGAACAAGATGCAAATGTCTGAAATGTAGGCTGGGTTGACAGAACTCAGACAGCTGTATCAACATATCAATTATATGTTGTGATTTTCCAGTTAGTCCAATGCAATTCAATAATATTCTTCAGTTTTATTTGCTAGTAGCTTCAGGATGAAACTGGAGACTTGATTTAACTTATAATCATGTGTTTTGTTTGATGAGTTTATGTCTAAAATAATGGTTATAGGAAAAAGCATTTGCTATGCAATGAGAATCAGGCTGTTTTTTAAAAGACTTACCATCTGAGCATGATTACAACAGTCAGGACAAAAACATTTAGGAATTAGCCCTATGGCGGCATGATTAAGTAATTTGGAAGCACATGCTCAGGATTAAAATGGGTGAGAGTCTGTGGTCATATACAGGACTACTTGTTTTTTTCTGCTCAGGATCTCTCATTTCTACTCTGCTCTTCTAAAAGATGTATGCTGTTACTAGAGATAAAGGAGAAGTAGAAAGCAGTGAAATAAGCAGGCTTCTGATGAAAGAAAATTTCAAGAAGACATTTTTCAGAGTATTTCAAGTATTTCTGCAAATACTCTTAGATGTGCCCTGCTGAACTTGGGGTCCAGGATCTCCCACAGCAGTCACATCCCACCACAACGGTGGCTTTGTCGCCTGGGCGTGACAACCTTTCTCATAAATCTTTCACAGGAACCGGACTTAGTTCATGCAGTTGATTCCCATTAGGTCATGCAAGTACGAAACAAATTTTTTGGAGATGTCAAAAACACAACTCTTGTTTGTAGTTAACAAAAAGGTAGTTTATTAAAAAAGCAATCTTAAAAAAAAATAAGGAAAATCCAAACCACAACCTTAAAAATGCAAAGTACCAAAAATAAAATAAAAAAACTGGGTGCGGGGATTGGAGACCCTGAGATGCCGGCTCGGCGAAATGCCCATGGCAGAATCCCTGCTGCGCTGGGCTTGCTTTAGCTAATCCAAAGCAAAGTTCCTTATTAAAGTCTCTTTTGTAGAGCTAGAGGCCAGTAACCTCAGCGCAGGGCTTTTCCCACAGCTAGTCTGAAGGAAAAGAAGCACTCTCCCCACTGTGCAGGCACTTTTATAGTCCGTTGGCTCCTCCCAGGACCGCCCAGGACCGCCTGCAGTGCCGCCCACAAGGTCCAGGGTGATGGGTGCAGTCCCACAGTGAAGTCATATGAGTCTACCAATGGCTCGCTGTCGTCAGGGGGAAATCTTCTGGCTGATGTCATCAGGTGGAAAGGCGGGAAACAATCCTCATTGAAATTCAGGCTGGCAAAATGCCAAGCTGCAAGCCAACGGTCTGTTTCTAAAAATAGCCTATGTGCCACATCAGGGGAGTTTGGTGTCCCTTAATATTTAAGTTTAGGATCCAACCTCAAGGGATTCACTGAACTTTACAGTACAAAGAAAACTTATAAAATTAGCTAAACCACACAAGGAACCTCATGAACTAGTGCTCAACTTTTACATCAACATAGTTTAACAATTTGTCTTCATAAAACTGTTTTTAAAATACACCTTTAACAATAAACTATTTGAACACACACATTCTCAACAGCAGTCTTAAAGAAACTGGTTTTCAACCCACACTCTTAACAATAAACTTGATAAACAGGTTTTTAAATATGAATTCCAATAATCAAACTTTATGAAAAAGTGCTAACAATTTCTTAACTGGACAACTTATAAATTAACAAACAATTAACTTCATAAACATTATTAATCAACTCCCTAATCATTGAATAATTAATATGCGAAAGCCAACTCATGATTTTTATTTATAACAGGAGAGATTACGTAAGTGAATCCTTCAGAAAAGTCCACCTTTGGAAATATATGCAAGTACAAATTCACTCAGATTTTTTTCTGCTGTGTGCTGAGATGTGGGCTAAACGCAATGTCAAAACCCTGTAAATATGTAAATAAAAAAAAATTTTATGACATATATTGCTACCCTAAGTTAGAAATTTACTATGATTTTATGGATTTTATTGCCTTTGTGCTGCTCAGTTTTTAATCAATAACAGTTTGGGGGATTGTAGTTTCATATGTGTGTTATAATTACTCTAAGCAAACCCTTCTGTCCTTTGGACTGATACTTCCACTATCTTCATTACATTTCTTTTGTGAGTGGGGTTTTTTTTAACAGTTTTGCAAAACAGTTGCGGGGATAAGTTCTTTGCAGGGAATGATAGATCTGAGGTGCTGAAGATGCAGTGGGGGTTAACAAAATGTTTGTGGAATTTTCATGTTTCTGTAAGCCAACTGGTTCTCTCTTTTGCAAGTGGTTTGAAACTAGTTAATCTCAAAAGATATCTTGAGATAAGAGGAGGTAAAAAATCCCTGCATGCCACTTTGAGTTTAAATACCACATTGCAGTACCGCTTCACTACCACTCGTATTTAAAAATGTTGAGTAACCGAAGATCTTCACTGTACTTATAGATTAGTACACACCTGTAGTCACAGATGCACTTGTTTCTGTAGAAGTGAACATGATTGTGGTTTAATACAGGCTTTCTTCTGATGCATGCCTCAATAGTATGAAAATGAATTAAACTGTTGTACACTGCTCCCCCAGAAACAGCGTATTCATGATGGAAATTTCCTGACATTTTATAACAGAAAGCAAGAGCTGTTATAGGTTAAGGAAAAAAAATATAAGCTTGTCCCTGGGCTAAATCAGCTGTGCTAAGACAAACTAAGTGAAGTTTGCTCTTTACATGCAACTATGTCTTCTGAAATGAGGACAAAGTTAGTATTTTGAAACATGTAAACTTAAAATACATTTGACTTCCTGTAACATCCTCAGGAAGGAATTGATAAAAATGTGGTATTCATACAAGACAAGGACATAAAGGTGTACTGTGAGCACACCTCTACAATTTTCTAGGTTTTCCATTAGTATTTTATGCAATTAAAAGGTGTAATTATTATTCTGTGTGTGGTGCTCAGACTCACTTGTTCCACAACTGCAGATATGCCCGATGAAGTCACCCCCAATAGTACCCCTGGCAACATCACAAGGAATGATTTTGTCCTGACATTACCATGTGAGATGGGGCCAATTTATTATTGTATCCACTTTGGAGTGAGGGAATGTGAGACGTAGAGTGATGTGCTTGAGGTTATGCACAAAAACTGGAATAAGCAAAAGTTGAGTTTTCTAAGTAACTTCCAAACGTTTTAAGCCTAGATGCATTTGAAAAATCACACAAGGCATCCTATTTTCAAGCTTAGCTGTTTGAATGCATTTGCAATCTGTCCCTTATCACTATGAAAAAAAAGTTGGTCCTGTAGCTCAACGATAGCTCATGCCACTCAAGATTTTCAAAATTGTGTTCCAAAGTAGAAGAGGGTCTCCCATTCCATATAATTTCAACTACTTGCAGAAAATAACAATACTAGTGAGAAAGAAAATAACCTGGAAGCTCAGAACCTGAGGGCTCTCTGGGAAAATTGATGGGTATATTTAAAAATAGCAAGCACCATACATATTTGGGGGTTTATGTCTACAAAAAAATAGAATAGCAAAAATACTGAATGGTTACTGCAAATAAAGCATGGACTCAAATCTCAAATGCTTTAAATTGAATTTGCATGATGTGAAAGTATATGTGAAAAAGACAGATAAGAAATCTTCGGTGTATGTTTTTTCTATTGAGCATTTGTTAACCCTAGATCTCAGATTTAAAATTTTCTCTGCAGGGAACAGAAGCAATCTTATGAGATTTACAATAAAAATTGCATAATAAGAAAAAAATAGCCAAAATTTGATTAAAACTGTTCAGAAATAATCCACCACATGATTACTGTTGGTCCAAGCTCTTCAGTGAAAACCTTTTAGTAATACATATATTTTCAAAAACCAGGGTGTCTTTTCTTTTAGTTAGTAATTGAATAATGGCCAAATTTTAATGTCTTACTAATCCAAAGACCAATATCAGTTTGATCCATTTAAAGAATGTATTCCAGCAATATGTAGTCACATGCTGTTCAGTAAAGAAGCAAAATTTAATAAAATAAACAAAGTACACATTTTTAATATATCCCAAGACAAAAATGCAATAAATACTGTCTAAATCATCTGTATATCTTTCATCTCAATATGCAATAGCATGCATTGTAGGTGTTGTACATATTTGTATACATAGTTATGGAACAATATATCTATGAAACAAAAAGAAACACGCTGTATTTCATTCATGCCATTTTTAATGTTCACATCAGAGTTTTTGTTCTTGTTTTCCCTGCTCAGTTTATTCTGCCGTGGTCATCACATGCTAAAAATATATAATTGGATTTTGCTTTTCATGTCTTCGCTATTTCTCTGAGATGAGAAGCATCAAAGGAAGCAGTTCCCAGTTTGTTCTTCCTTATCTTCACTATTTTTTTTCCTGTTCTGCAACAATGAAATGTGAATCTCTTCAGAGCCTTTGGGCCAGAACAGAAGGTAATAGTTGGGTCTCCTACTGTTTTTGCTATTAGTTGTCCTCCTGCTGGAGGTCTTTTAAGTTTTGAAGACTTGCTCTCAGAGCTCATGAAACTGAGTCCTGAGTATAAATACCAGCACTGTCCCTGAAATGCTTTTGTTTTTCAAGTCAGCCTCACTGGGAAGAGTGTGCTGACAGAGCTGCTATAAATACCTCTGGTAAGCATACCTGTCACCTGTCTGGATTTAAGCCAAAAATATAAAACAAATATGCATAAGTGCTAACAGCAAATATGAAGCATGATTTTTTCACTACAGGATGTAAGAATGAATTTTCTTTTTTTTTTTTTTTTTGGTGCAGATTACTGCCTGGGAAGGATCTGAACCTGTTTTGGAGTACAGTAAATTTAGAGCTATGTAAAAGGTGTATTTCAAGGCTAGACAACTACAATTCCTCAATACCAGAAAACATTCTGAACAGCATCATTAGAATTTTAAATAAACAGAATGCCAAAAATACCCAAGTAAAAATGGATGCATTGCATAAAACAGATTTTGAGCTAACTCTAATTAATGATAATTGTAGTCTAATTCATTAAGATTGAGCTAGTCCTGATAGGAAAATGTGATGTACCACAGAGAATACGCTCTGTGGCTGGCAGTGGGGGCAATCAGCTGGGGAAGCAGCTGCACCTGGTTAGATGTGACACGTTAGGCAGGTGTCTTAAGAACTTTGAAGCTCATAGATATTTCAGGTTTTAGAAAGCATATGAATTTCTCAGAGAAGAGAAGCTGTGTGTTCTTCTGACAGATGGTGTTGGGGATCAAGACTGATGTGAGTTGAGTGTGCTTCTTATGTGTGTTGTGTTTTGATGCTGGAAAAGAGGGAAAGTTGCTATAATAGCCAAAATAGGGTAGATCTCACAGACATTGTAGGGGTATATTGAAGTTATCTAGAGATTCTTTTACCCATTTGCTTTTCTTTTAGAAGATGGTGCTTTGATATGGAGGCATGGTGTTTATCCAGTTGAATCACTTGGTGTTCCAAAGGATTTTCACCTCAAAGATCCTTGTGGGTCCCTTCCAACTTGGAATATTCTGTGATTCTGTGGGTGAAGAGTAAAACCTTTTAATAACAAGGAAAAGAATCTTCTGTTTTACTGTTTGACATATTCTAAATCTTTAGGTTATTTCTTGCAAAGAACTTGTCAATAACAAACATTGCAATGAATGCAGGCTTTCTCAAGGGCCTACTTTTATACAACTGGGTTTTAGATTCCTGTCCAATCTCAATGTTTTAAAACTTTAAGAACTTTTATAGTAGGGTAGCATTATAATGATTATTTTTCTCTTTTTAAAACAGTGAAGTTGTGCAGGGGAGGAACATAACAGGATAACAACAGTATAAGGAAGGTTATTGTGAGGGCAAGGCTGACATCTTTCTGAAAAACAGAATGTGTAAAGTTGTGTATAGTAGGGAGATTTCTATGTCATGTGATTAATATTCCTGCTATGACCACTGCCTGCTTCTCTAACTTTCTCATTTACCTTGTATTCCCAGTAAAGTGAACTCCTTCATTAAATGGAGAAGCAGCTAAAATATAAACCTTTATTATGAATAAAATAGTATTTCTAGCAATATCAGATGCTATGATGAGAGAGTTACCTGCATAAACAGGATAATAAAAGAAATGAGTCAAAACGCACGATGGTGTTCTACTTTCCTTAATCCTCAGAGACCGATTATGCATATTCAGATATGAATGAGCTAATGGGTAGGTAGGAAAAATTTTTATGGCTTTGTTGTTTTCCATTCCACCAAGATGCTAAAATTTCTGTGAAATAGTCACAAGTACACAATAGTGGAATTTGAAGAGTATCTGATTTCCACTATTGAAAGCAAGATCAACATTCAGTGGGTTTTGAGGATGCTCTGTAATACTGGGTTCAAAATTGTGGAAGTTACAGACTCAGAATTTTACGAATAATTTTACTTCTGTCTCAAGACTTTAGTTTTTCTAACTTTTAAAATTATATTTTTAAGTCTGATGATATAGGTAATAGAAGTCACTTTAAGAAAATGGTGGTTTTTAATGCATTCAGAAATCAGCTACTATGGCTGCAATTTTTTTTTTATTACTTTTGTCCATATATGTTTTCAATTCTGTAGTATTTTACTCATCTAACTTTAAACTACTCAGTAATTAATTTTTATGGCATCTATGTATGAATAATTGTAATTTTCTATGTCTTCTTAACATCTAAACATTAGTTTTAAAGCAATGCAGAGATGTTGAGAGATTTAAAGTCAGGATTTTATATGTGTGTATATACATTTAATTTTTATTAACAAGTTTGTAAGTTAATAATCATTGTACAACTCTTTAGTCCTGGTTCAGACCTGGCTAATTAGTTTGCTAATTATTAGACTGAAGCTTCAGTGCGGCTGCATGAAAGACACAGTTTTTTAGAAAGGAAACTTTACCACTCTTATCTTTTACTTGAATTGATAGTTTTACAATAGAAGACGGTGATGAGGAAATCCTGTGAGCGCTTGCTAAGAAATGTACACAAGTATGAGGTTAATATCAGGTAAATAGAAGACATAAGACAGACCTGAGGGAGGAATCCCTACTCTGGTTGGTTTGTTTTCTTGAGGAAAGAATTAAACCACAATAAAAATTTTTTGAACAGTAAAGGTGAAAACCAGATGGTATTGCTAGTTTTTACTCGCAGTTTTGTAAAAAATACTTTTAAAAATTACTTTAAAGCTCTGCCAGTATTCAAGTAAGAATAATAGTGGCTTATTCTCCTGCAGAAGGATAGACTTCTAAGAGCCAGCATTGCAATAGAGGTTGTGCAGTTGAAATGCACATCTTTGTATTATTAGAGTTCCTGGGAACGTTTCGTGTATCTTTGAAAAAGAATGATTTATATATCAAGTTTAGGAATAAAAGTCTAAGAAACATTATATGCAACGATTCCCTCTTTTTACATGTTTTGCAATTCATGAATTCTCAGGATTATCTCCTTTTCTTCATTTTAAAAGGGAAAGAGTTTAAAAGTAGGTCATAGACCAGAAACAGTTGCTGTCCTGTTCTGATCCCCTAGATTGTGTGAGTTGCAGGACCTGTGGGTTTTATACAAAGTTAATCTTAGCAATTTATTAAGTTAAGATAACAGCAGGTGAATTTTGTAGCAGCCTTAGAGGCAGCACAAGTCTAGCTGCTGAAGCTAATTTCATCCTAACAGAGCAGCAGAACTGCCTTCAGGCCATGGGTTGGCAAGATGTGCTGTATGGTTCAGGAGTCTCTCATAATCCAAGACTACAAAAGCGGACAAAATTAAATTGTTAACTTTAGCCAGAGCATCTTGGCTTTCATGATCTCACCAAAATGACACATTCTGAAGTTACAGAAGAGACTAGAGTGCTGTCAGGTCTGCTTTTCACTGTACAACTACAAGCTGTCACAGTTACAGATATGCTGGGAAGCTCAGAAATGGTAGTCTTTGTGTGTATATGCAGTCTGATCAATGCAACCCTGTGCAAGAATCTTGAATCATCTGTAAATGTAGAGCTTGATCATAGTATATTCAAGTAATTCAAGCTTAATTACCTTACTTTTCTCAGGCTTACCAGTGTGACAATGATTGAGATGTTTAGTTTTGCTTAATAGGATTTTTCTCTACTCGAATTCAAACAAACTTTTGAAAGAAAGTGCACTTGTGAATTGTTACACTGGATCAGGATCTCAAATATTGAAACAAATAAATAAATTGTGAAGTATAAGTATTGCTGTGTCCTGGCATAACTTGGCTTACAAGGGGTGTTTTTGTGGTGTACATTGAAGAGAGCTATTAAGATGGTACTTAGGCAGACTGTCCAGTTGCAAGATACAATCACAGTGTACTCTAGTGATAGGTACAATTTATTGCAAGTGACCGGGGCCAAATTTCGTCTTTCTGTTCTCTATTTTAACCTTATTTCTGTGAATAAAAATGTTTAGGATTACTTGTTTTCAAAATGACGTATCAATTTTCAACTCCTAAATGCATAATATATGATGGCACATGGTTTTTATATAATCCTAAAAAGAATTTGACCTTTTGTTGTTTTAGGACTGCATCTTTTCCCCACAGAAACTTTGGCAATCTGTCCATGTTCACAAAGAAAATTACAATGAGAAAGAAGCTTCTGGTGGTCAGGAAGATTGTTTCTGTTCAAACATTTTGTTTTCTTTGAAGCAATCTTTTTTCTTTCAAAAACAAACCACCTGAAGTAAGCACACTTAGTGTGACAAATGCAGATGTTCATGTATCTATTCCTTTGAGATAGATTTTGCACAATTAGCTTTGGCAACAATGCTGAAAAAGTGCAGCTTATTTGCTAGAGATATAGAGTAATAGAGTGTTCTTGATCTCATTGGGTAGTGAGTATTTTCTCTTTGTTTCCACTCAGCCTGGAACAAAGAAGTACTCTTGTGGCTGTTCGGGAATGCAAAGCCAGGCAGAAGTAGTGACCCACCAGCCAAGGTTCTTATTTTCACCCCTGCCTTTACCAAGTTTCAAGACTGGGTCGATGTCCTGGCACTAGATAATTTCTTTGGGTTTTAATCATGGCACTTTTTTTGTTTGATACTAATCTCTCTCTATTCAAAAGCTCTCCACAGAAATGCTGTCCCACACAACTGGCCTTTTTCATGAACACAGTAGAATTGTGTGGCATGTGTGAAGATGAAGGTAGAAGTAATTCCTAGTAATATTCACACGTTAATTTTCAAATCATGAGGGTATCTAGCAAGCTGTGTTTGCAGCAGTCTGCAAATCCTCTGTCAAGCTTGTGAATTAACCAGTCAAATGTTTGACATATGTTGCCAAAAATAAATCCCTGTTTACCTCTTCTGTACCTTGCTCTAAAGACTTCAATACTTCAATTTGTGTCTTAGAGCAGTATTTGAGAGATGACTGGTTCTGAAAACCAGTAAATATTCAAAATACCTTGTTTATCTTGCGGGTAGGGATAATAAGCCTGCCCCCAGGAATAGAATTACTTCAGGCTGTCTTATGGAAGAGTGTGCTAATGATCTTATCAGTTCATAGCTAAAAAATGTTTTAAGAAGGTCCTCATGAATTTCAACACAGAAAATGCAAAATGCACCCCGGTGGGAGGAATTGCTCTTTGCAACTGTACAGGCTGAGAACTGAATGGCCGTGGAGTAATTCTATTGGAAAGGACCTTGGTGCCTTGGCAGACATAGGCTGAAAATGAACCAGCAGTGTGCTCTGGCAACATCGGTGGTCAAAGGTATTCTGGGCTGCATTAAAAAGAAACCACCTAATAAATGGGGGAAACAATTATTCCCCTCTACTTGACACTTAATAGACTCCATCCAGAGCACTGTTCAGGTTTGGTGCTGCATCATAACAATTATATTATGAGGAAAATATTATGAATGATTAATGGTATCATATTATTGATATGAATAAACTAGAAGGAGTTGAGACGGGGGCAGGGCTGGAGCAAATGTTTGGGCCTGGACCACTTGGTCTGTGAGGATAGGTTGAGGGGCTGAAGCTTGGTAGTCCTGAGGGAGAGAAGGTGGCTGTCATTAAGATGGAGCCAGGCTCTTCACTGTTTCAACAAAGTTGTCTGTTTAGACAGGATAATCAGTGTCTTCCATATTTAATTTGTCTTGGTTTTAGCTAAACTTCTTTCTACAGCCATAGATCCCAAAGCTGATTGAACAACATGTGCTCAGACTTCCGAGAAGAGAAGGAAAAGGGGTGGTAAGTAAGGAAACAATATGATCTGGTTTGATTTTATTTATTAGTTCATCAAGGAACTGATTAAAGGAAACAGTATTCAAAAGTAAGTTGGTCTAAAATTTACTTCCTCTAAAGCATTTATGCAAAACCAGGGTGGATGTTGACAGTTCCATGGAAGATGCTTTATGAGGCAAGTTGTGCTAAATATCTGTACTGCAAGATACTCAGCTACAAGTAGCAGGGATCAATACTTAAAGATAAATAAATTCTAGACTGAATTCTCTTCTTCTCTTTGATAGTATTCCAATAACTCACTGAAAATGTTAAGCATACTTGAGCTCTCCCCGGAAGGCAGCCAAGTGCGTCAGTGAGTGCTGTTCTGCCTGAATTGGAAATAGTAAAAGAGACAAGGACATACAGCTACTCTTAAGGTAGGTTACGGTAGAATACCAAAGCTAACTCATACACAAATCTTCACAACAACTTCTTTTCAGTTAAGAGTTAGTCTGAAGCCACAAATTTTTTGGTCCGCGTTTTCTTTCTTACTCTTTGGTAAACTCCCTTTTTCATATCCAGCAAATTTAATATATGCTTTCAAAAGAAGCAATGGTCTCTGCTTTCTGCAAGATTCTTTGCTGAGTGGAAAAAAGTTTGTCATCTCTCTTGTGTTTACAGCTCACGTCCCTGGGAAGAGGAATTCATTGCCCACATGTTTCCAACAATCTTTTTTTTCCCCAAAAAACTCGGAAGCGTGATATTAAGTCCTCATTTTGAGTTTGGAGTTAGGACTAGGACTGCAGAAAGACTTTTTTTATGGTTTGTTCATGGATCTGAGAGTACATAAGTTCTTCAAATGGTGAAAGTATTGTGTATAAAATGAATTTAAGTGTATATAGAGCTTACCAGGGGTTTGAGTAGTTATCTTTCATGAATACCTTTATTTAGTAATGCTGAGTCAGCTTTCAGACATAATTAAAGTTATAAACAGGGATACATAGGTAATCATAAATGCATTTGTTGATTACAAGCCCAGAGCAATGTTGATTTGCTTCCAAGGAGATTTCAAAGATCAGTGAACAAATAGGGGTTTGTGTTCAAGTGTTCAATACCTCCAAGATTAGACAATTGACAACATACAGCATGAATAAGATGTGAGATCCTTTTAGTAGCTGAATACAGCCTCATAAACTCATGCAAATAGAGTTCTGGCAATTTCGATGACATAGACAGGCAACTCTTTTTATTAACTGTGTAAATTCACAGTTGAATCAATGTTTTTGATTTATACTGTAAGAAACAGAAGGTCACATCTTATGATCAATGCACAACATATTCTTACATCTTCATTGTTCTTCTGAGCTTAATACCATACAATATTTTGTATTAAACAAGACTATTAGTGCTTATGTTACTCTGTATTTTTTATATATAGTTATGCTATTGTCATTAAATATTCTTTATTATAAAAAAATACATAGTGCCCACAAAATGAAGAAAAACAATTCTGAGATATGATTCATAGCTTATTCTGAATTGCTTATTAATTTTATGTACTCTCTTTTAGTAATCTTCAGTCTTCAAAATGAGGTTTTGCCTAAGCAACACTGAAAACTCTTGAGTCAGGCCAATGAGAGCTAATTAAGCTTAGGGGTTTTTATAGCCGAGTTGAGACAAAATACAGACAAACCCAGTATTTTTTGCCTCTGAGTTACACTAATTCCTATAGCTTAATCGATTTATTCTAGGTACCAAGCAAACAGACCTAGACTGAGCAAAAAACCTACATCAACCACAGGAAGGGGGTAGAGAGACATAATCAGAAAGCACTCTGTTTTTCTACTCTATTTTATACCCAACTCTCTATAGTTAAAAATAAAAGTATTGTTTTCTGTGACCTTAAAAAAACCCCCCTCTGCTGGATAAACTGTCAGTTCTTGGTTGCTATAGAATAAGAACTTTGAAATCCTTCTCCAAGCCTTAAATTTAACCTAACAAAATTCCCACTTTTAAAATATATTTGTGTTATATAAGTTATGGCTACGGAACAGCAGATTTTATGCTGCCTTGTAATTTGATCGGTTGAATCTGTAACTTTGTCTTGCTCTTTGAAAGAATAATCTGTCTGTTTAATTACAGGGGTTTTTTTAGTGTAAAACCTAAATCTTCTAAGTCCTAGTTGAAGCAGTCTGGGGTAGGGAGGGTAATCATAAGACATCAGTGCTGTGAGGTCTTTCTTTGGAGGACCACGACACTCCTGGTGATACCCCTCAGTCCCGGGGTTTGCTTGGGGCCATATTTGCATGTATTATGACAAACTTCTTCCTGCAGAGAGCATGACGTGCTGTGTGCAGGAAGCATCTGGCCCTGACTTGTTGGGAGCTGGTCTCAGATGTGTCAGCAGTTGCCTGGTGGCCACTGCTGTCAGCAGTGCCTCTGGCCTGCCTGAGTTAGCTTTGCTCTGGAAGTGCTCAGTGGGCAACTGCTTGTCTTCTTATTTAAGTATTTGGTGAAAGGTGGAATTCTACTACTGACTTTATGGTTCACTGATCTTGCTATAACTTAAATTAGATAATCCCTCATCTGAAGCTACAGAATAGGAAGTAATTTAAAAGAAAACTTTCATGCATTTTCTCTTGTTTTAGCCTTTTTTGCCTAAGCAATCAATGAGCCCAGAAGAATAGGACATAATAGATTAAGTTTTAAAAACTGACATCAAGGTGAAAATTGTCAGGAACCTGAAATTTTTATGGCTTCATTTATCAGTCAAGCCAAGAATTTTTTTCTTAGTTTAAAATTAATTAATAAAAAAGTAGAAAATATTAAAGGAAAACTTTTTCCATTTATTTTGAAATGTCTGGACATCTCTTAAATATCTTGTTTATCCCATTTGCTAATAATAAATTACAGGTAAAAGGTGGAGAGGAGAGGGTTATAACAGTGATATTTTTCCTGTAAAACTAACCTATAACAACGCCTCTGTCTAGAATTCCAGTGGTGAAGTAATAGAACTTTAAATGTTGGGAAATCCTCTTAGTAATTATGAACGAAATAAGAGTGCTTGTCATACTCCCAAATCCAACTATTTATTCTAATTGAGTACATTCTTCTGAAATTGATATATCTGGAACATCCCTTTTGGAAGGCAAAAATCACGCTTCAGAAGTGTCTCAGTAGGTAGTTCAGCGTGTAATGAGTTAACCAAAGTCATTCTACATAATTTCAGTTAAGAGTTTAAGACGTCTTTCTTGTCTGGCCATCTAAAAATCTCAGAAGTACTGAATTTTAGTACAAGATCCTGTGTAACGGATTATTGCCTTCTCTAGATATCCTTCAGCCACTTCTTAAAATAAACCATTTTTTTATTCTGTAAGCAAAACTAAAAGTAGTTTTGTGCATTCACAGTGTAGACAATGTTTGAAATGTCTGTTTTAACCAAAAAACAGCCTTGCTTGTTTTCCAGGGAATCATAGTCACCCTAGCCAGTTAAAGCCAATTAAAGAAACTGATGCTTGCCTCTATGATTACATCAAATAAAAATGGAAACTTATCTGTAGGGTAGCACTTGATCGGTGAATAACATTGGTTAAAATTAATTCATATTCACCCATTGGAGCTGCTTTGTGTGGAGAAAATCATTGCTGGAAGCCACAGGTTAATAATCCTCTCAGTTACTGGAAAGGAGAGAAAAGAATATTTTACTTCTAATCAGTTATCCACTGTCTTGTAGTCCCATTGTGAGAGTGAAAGGCAGCACGACATGCTTGTCTCCAGACACAGGACTGTCCACAGTAACTGACATGTGAAACTTTTTTTCTTAAACTAGAGAAGTGCAAAGGACAGAACATGTTAAGAAGCAAACTCTTATACTCCTAAATGTAGCTACAGACATTTATATAAGACTTGGAATTTTGTTTCTTTTATAACTGCTTTCTCTTAATGACAATAGGTCATCCATGAAATCCTAGGCTGCACATTAAATGGTTTCTGTTTGTAAATTTGCATTTGAGTACTCTCAGCAACTGTTTTCCTTTTGAAGAGGAAGAACATAAATTCTGAATTATGGCCCACTGGCTTATTTGTCCCATAATCTTCATTAGAGCTTGATATACTCTTTCATGTTACAGTAAGTAGGATATGTTCCAGGATGTGCCTAAGGATGTGCTTTAAAATGAATTCAATTTAAGGATTGAAAATAAGAAAGAGCTGTAGCCAGCAGAAAGTGTTGTGTGGGCAGTGAAGAATATTCAATAACCCTAGTGGAACACCCTGAGAACCCTGAAAGTGGCATTAATCAGTGCCACTTAGGACTACAGTAGGATATTATTGCAAACTTGGTAACCAGTTTTTTAAGACATTTATAACAGTTTTTCTTAAAGAAGTGCTTTGCTAAAAACAAAGCAGCTACCTCCTTAGACGAAATGTTACAAATTAGAAAAAATTGAATCCACACACTATTGTGTACTAATTTTTGGGTAAAACTGAATTTCTATAGTGTGGGAAAGGGGACTAAAATATTCTGAAGTGTTTCACCAATCTTCTGATATTATCTTCTAATATCTTTAATATGTAATATATCTTGAAAGCTATCACTGCTCTATTCTCCATTTTGCCATTTATAGCTTGGGTTTTGCAGAAAGGTGATGTAAAATCTTATTTCCCTAATAAGAGAATAAATGCAGAGGAACCACAGACTGCAAATGATGTTTCTTAGATAAATTTTGTTTTCTTATGACAAATTTCAATATAAAGCAGTTTTAGTATTTCAAGATGATTTTAGTCTATTTAATTCAATAGTGCCTGAAATCCTGCTGTTCTAGACAGTTTCCTTTGCATTTTGAAGGAAAATCACGTATATATGGCAAGTTAATTGACCATCAGAGTGATTTCTAATCTTTCATCTGAGAGAAGATGTACTTATTGCCCCCTAACTATAAGAAGATGTCTGGGTACCACGTTTATGCTTTTTGTCATCCATTTCATTCTTTTTTCTTTCCCTAGAAGATTAAGTGCAATTGCCAGGCTTTTAGTTCCAGGAAATTGGATGAAAAGATAACACACAGCCATTTTCCAGATGTTTGCTCTCTTCCCTGTACAGATGTTTGATATGAACTTATGTTAGGACTTAGTTTTGGATCTTCACTGTTCAGCAGTTATATGAACATGGATCAGTTCAGCCTCTGTAACCTGAGGAACAAGTGTGAAAGCCAATTCTCATTAACCTTGTATGAACATTTCTAGGAATTGCCTGTTTCCCTGGAAGTGTTTGGATACTCCTTTATTAAAGCACACTGATTTAGGCACCTAATTAAGAAAATAGAGCCATTTTGAATAGTTGTAGTGCTTTTCCAATGTTAAAATGATAGTGATGTGTGCAGAAAACTCTATAACCCGAAAGTTATAAAGTAGGTATGTTTTATTTCAGCATGCTGGGCACATGGAGGATAGCTCCTCTTAAGGCATGTGCGACGCCTGCAACAAAGCTCTCTATATTTATTTCCTAAAACATTACACATGTATTAAGGTTCTCCGATACACCTATACATATGCATAACCTATTCCCACTTCCCATGATAATGAGCTCTAAGATCATTTCCATACACTTGCGCTTGCTCAGTGCCTCCTGGTGGTTGTGGACAGGGGTCCCAAGACGAAGTAGGCCGAGTCTTCCTCGGAGTTGAACTTTTCACCTCGCCTCCTTGCGCATGCTCTCTGGTACCTTGGTCTCAGTCCAAACTTTATGGCTGGTTCCAACCAGTTCGGGGGTCCAGAGAGCAGGAAACTGAGTCATGGTTCCTTCATTCTATGAATAGTTTGGCATCCTCCCTTGTTCTGCCTTAGCAAGCACAATTAAACTAAGCAAACGATATATTGTCTAGCAAACAACACAGTTCCTGCGGGTGGATATGGTTTTGCAGGTAAGCCCTTGTCAAGGGTTAACCCAGAGGCAAACTCGAGATCCCCAGGCTTAGTTCTTAGAGGAGAGGAGACAGCAAAAACAGGCTGCAAACTTGAAAAAATGATTAAATGATTTATTTCACTAACACTACTAAGAATAGAAAGAATAAAAAATAATAAAAATATTAAGGCATAATATACAAATATCATTCTCCCCCCATACATTCCAAATCTTCCTCATGATCACGCGAAGGACATAAACATGAGATTCTGATCTTATGATTAAGAGTTCTTATTGCCACTTTATGGGATAAAGAGAGTTCTTTCTGTAGTGTGGTGGGATCCATCCCATGGAAGACAGTTTCCTAAGAAGTATCTTCAGCGTGGTTCCAAACCTTCCAGAAACACCACAGCCCACCCAGGTTTTTGCACACACACCCCCAGTGGTGTGTCCTCTCTCCCACAATACACTCCGCAGTTTGTGGGTCACAAGAAAAGTCTGTTGGAGTTAAACATTTTAACAGTAAGTCATTCCAGCCTAAAGGCACTCAGATATAGGCTCCTGCTTTACTCATAATCTCCAAAGGCTGTAAATTTCATCTGCACAAAACATAAAAATGTTCTTATTTTAGGCTGTTAAAATTTCTCACTCCCCAATGTCTAAATTGTTATTTTAAAAGATATTTAGTTTGGTATTACTCCAGATTACACAGCACAGCTCACAGAAAAAGATGGATCTCAACGATGGCTTCTCTGGCACTTCCTGCCACTCCTTGTCTTCTCTTCCGTTTGGGCTACTGGACTCCACATTTAGTCTTTCACGTGACTGCTTTGCTTTCTCTCTAGC